>BMAC01000231.1:931582-946132 GCA_014905375.1 Phtheirospermum japonicum
GCTAACAGAGATGGTGCAGTTCACTTGGTAAGGCAGTTTATTTTACTCTGATTTTTTCATATTATCATCAGTGGGTTTTCAAAAATAACACCAACAAAATGGTTAAATATTTGGTTAATAATTTGAATTTTCATAATTTCTTATTTAATAACACGAGTTTTGGTATATGTGTTCTTTTTACAAAATGCACCATGAAATTTAGCATAATTACTCAAATTGCAGTTATCTTCTGCAAATTTATTTGAATATGGATCAAAATTAGATAAAACTTTGAAGATTACATTTTAAGACAAATTATGTATCAAATCGTACTGATTTCGAGTAAGTTGTGTTTATGCTTCTAACAGAAACTTCAGGGCAGTTCATGTCAGGTCAGAGGTCAACCCACGTAATCAGGGTAGTTAACCATTAGGCTCAGATCAACATTATCACGTTCTAGGTTGGCCGACGTGCCGGAGTTGGCTCAAGTATTGTGTTTATTGGATATATATAGTAAGCTTATCAATGTTGCTGGCCGGGGACAATCAATGAACGGGCGATAAATACAAAGAGGATGCTTAATCCGTGGGAGAGGAATGAAAATCATACACTGTGACTTATCTCTACTAAGGCAATTGGATGTACTGTTGTAAATATAGGAACTCAAGACTTTATTGAGGGAAGGTTGTTTTTTTTTTTAATTATAAAAAAATGACTCTCAATATTTCAATTCTCTGGGCAGAGGCTAACATTTATTGTATCTGACTTTCAGAGGCACCTTATTCTTGGAATGATATCTCAAATTACAAACTTCCCATCCTAAAAATTGTCGAAAAATAAAAATAAACCAAACACGAGAACTAAGAATCTAACAGAGACCGAAGAAAACAAAAAAATTGGGTTCGAATCGTAAACCCTAGAAGAAGAAGAATATACACTCAATTACACAAGTAGATCGACTCAATTATACAAGTATTAAAAAAAATATGAACAAACCATAAACCCTAGAAGAAGAAGAAAACCTAAGTGAGGCCGCCTTCCAAATCAGCAATGGGTTCGATTTACTTGAGAAAACGCCGACGATGGACTCAATTGAACTCCGTCTTCCTCAGGTTTGAGATGGGAGCGGCGGCTTGCCGGAGCGAGGTGGGAACAGCGGAAGATTTCTGGAGAGGGAGAAAATTGAAAAAAAATGAGGTGAAAATGTGTTTGACAATTTCTGTTTTTTTTTTTTTTTTTTTAAAACGGGCTGAAACGTAATTGAAAATTGTAAGTTTAGTTAACTTGGTATTGAGAACGGTATATTATTACCGTTCTATTTCGGCAGAATTTCAAGAACGATATTTTAAATACCGTTCTTTATCGGGGACTTTCGAGAACGGTATTTTGTTACCGTTCTGTATCGGCGATTACATCCATAAGGGTTTTAAATATACCATTCTGGAAAGTAAAAATATGTGCGGCAAAATTTTTTTATTTACGCGGTATTAAATTGACCAAGACATTTGAGAACGATTTTATAAATACCGTTCTTGATTGGCTTATATTCCAGAACGGTATTCAAATAACGTTCTGGAATACACACTTTCCATACGAGTTTTACAATACCGTTCTGAATTGTACACTTTCCAGAACGTTATTTAAATACCGTTCTGGATTGACTCATAATCCAGAACGGTTTTTCAATAACTGTTCTTGAATGTCTACATTCCAGAACGGTATTTGAATACTGTTCTGGAAAATCGTCTATCCAGAACGGTAATTTTAAATACCGTTCTGGAAAGTCTAATGCAGAACAGTATTTTAAATACCCTTCTAGATGCACTAGGATGTTCTATTATAGAATGTTGTTTCTGCACCAGTGTACATTGTCTCTTCAAGAACTAAATCATGCATCCTCTCAAAGGAAAATATATATGTGTACGCTCAAAAGCACTCGAGAATTTTAATGGGGACGTGCTTACACTCAACTCATCAAAACACATGCACAATAAATAAAAACTGAAAATTAAAAACTTCTCCATCGCGTTTAAGTGTGTAGCCCACAAAGAGCCGGAAAAGGTCTTTTCGGGTTGTAATGTAGGCTCTTTGGACGGGTATGGAATATATAAGTCACGTGGCTAACTCATGATGTAACGTGATCAATAACTCACTCAACCTAATCTAATCACGAAGCAATGTGCTTCACCTCACCCAACGAAACCTCACTAATATCTCATAACTTAGCCTTAAGACTGAGGCTATTTCTCAACTCGTAACCTAAAACTGACTTCTGCACAAACCACTTAAACAACTTAGAATCTCATGAAACGCTTCTTCTTTCAAACACAACTCTTGCCTTTTAAACATTAGGCGTAATAAGAAAATCAACAATATTAAACACAAGCCTTTATATGTATAGGCAATGACTCAACAAGATTCACCATCCTCTTTATTCATTTTTTCTTTTCTTTTTTCTTTTTTTTTAAGGATGGTGATACCTTATTACAACTTTTCATAAATCCCTGATAAAAACTCCGAAACACAAATAACCAATAAAAATAACTAACTCTTACCCCACGCTTTTAATGACGTTAGAGCCAACACAAAACCACTCATGGCTATAGGAAATGGATTGTTTGGCTATGACTGGCTCATTTGAAATTTATTGTGGCTAGTATATATGGATATTGCAAGAATAAGGGTATTTCCTGTGCCTTAATGTCATGTTAAAAGCTAACTACACACAACGATTTCAAAGAGATCTCAAAACAGAACCTACTTAAGTACATGCAATGATGATAAACACTCAGGTTGCTCACAGGCTTTTGCATGAAAAGTTTTGAATTAACGCTATTTTTAAGGTTTTGCGAAATCATTTGCGTCTAAGTACCATTTTACAATATATATGAATAAAATTTTTGAAAAATTGTATGCACTTATACACGCCCAATAGACAAGAACCTCAAATCATACATAGTCAACTTCGACAGCAAGCCAGACAAACACAATTCAGCACAGGAATAGCAATCAATCACGATTAAATATTAGCTACTATAAAACCACGAATTTTAATTGCACAATTATAAATTACGAATCATACTCAACCATACTCCTCCCTCTAAAAATCCGGCAATCTCCTGATTTCCATAAATATATATAAAAGCAAATCAAAAGTGGAAAGGAGTAAGAAAGCGCCCCTGAGATTTAAATAGTCGAGCTGCTCCAAATAGCATTGTGCAATCATCTATTCGTCGTGAATCGCGTGATCAAAAATGTCTTGAAGAACAACCTACAAAAACAAACAAATAAAACAAATAACAAACTAACTAATTAATTATTAGGAATTCTTGATTTTATTTTTAGGATATTAAAAGCTCGGGTTGCCTCCCGAGAAGCGCATCTTTTAATGTCGCTTGCTCGACGTGTTCTACGAGCAATGTTATCCAGGATCCAAAAATAAGTGACGATCGTGACACGCCTTAGTGTTCTTCAAGAGCAAGAGTGGGCGATTAAAATCACTGAGGCGGACACGGAAAGCAAGTCATAGAATAAGAGAAATGAAGACTTCAACTCGCTTCGGAGGTCAAAAAAGTGAGTAATCGGTCACCATGAAAATATAAAAATTTAATTGGGGCACGGGGTGATCCATGACCTCTGAAAAAACTAGGAAATCTATCAAACAAATGGCATAACCCTCGAACATCCCAAACTCTATCATTTTATTGAAATCCCCCTCAATGGTTTGAAAAATATTTAATGTCTTCTCCGGGTATAGGTAAGGGGAATTCTTCTCTACCACCACCTCAGTCTCAACTTCGATCAAATCATCGGGTGGCACAGTAAGAGGCTCGACCATCTCATCCTTCTCTAAATTTGGCACCTAAACTTCTGAATTCTCACCGAGAGCAAGAAAACTCGAATGGCCATCATCCTCCGGGCTCTCCAACGGCAACATTAAAATCTCCACAACATCTGTATATCCATGAAAAATCATCTCATTCTCATAGAGTTGCATGTGCTGGATTGGATCTTCCATCACGTGATACTGAAATTCCAATGTTCTATACCCCTTAGGCAGCACAGCCTGTGATATATCATCTGAAAAAGGATGCCCTTTTTCCTCGTTAGGTTTTTCTCCCTCCATTCGCCTCTGCAGAGATAGCAATGATTCTTGCATATACCTTAATGCCTTAGTATCTGTCCCGACCTCATTCTCTCCCTTATCTTCTTGATACCAACCTCGACTTTTTTGAGATCTTTCTCTGGATCGCCATCTGTGCCCGAGTCTTCGGACTCATCCTCACTAGTGTGCTTACTATGTCGCCGACCTTGATGTTTATAATATTCTCGCCCCAACCTTAGCTTCTTTCTATATTTATACTTCTGAGTACGGAACTCTGAGGATGAGGTGGAGCTGTAGTCTATATTCCAGATCTTTCGCTGGGAATATACAACGATGACAAATTAATTACCAACCTTATTTTGGAGGAAAAAAAAGTTCAATAATTTTGATAGCTATCCATTTTTCATTATGAAATAGGATTGTAGATTTATGAGAAAAATTGGATATTTGCTGTTAGTTGATGAAATTTGATTCAGATTTATCCACTAGGAATCTCTTTAAGGATGGTCTTTTATTATTATTATTATTATTATTATTATTATTATTATTATTATTATTATTATTATTATTATTATTTTGCGAATACTGGAATTAATTCAAATGAACTTATCAACATGGGCAATTTCGGAGTAGATTTTCTAGCTATGTGGTCTTGTAGCTGTTACATTAAATTCCACACCTCATTTACTCTCGTTCTCACACATGCAAATAAATGGCTACTCATTTATTGATTTGGTAATGTATCAGCACAAAATTAGGGAACAACAGTGACCTTTGTAATAATCGAGGGATGTGTCTTAACAGTTGCATCAGTCGGCGATTCGCTTGCCGTACTGGAATCTGCTGAAGGGGGTTTATATTACCTTTCAACAGATCATAGAGTTGAATGCAGCGAAGAAGAGTAAGTAATATTTCTTTCTTAAAAATAATACATAAATACCCCCTTGAATTAATTTGTTTCTATTTTACAAATCACATTCTCAAGTTGTGAGGTAAATACAAACTGACAGGGTATATTGTAATTTTGATTTTTCTGGGAGTGATTTAGAATTAGGCTAAACATCAGTGCATGGATCATTTTCAATAAGGTCTGAGATTGTTTATGAAACAGGCGAGAACGGATAACTTCGAGTGGCGGTGAGGTTGGATGGCTTAATACTTGTGCTGGCACGGAGGTAATTTTGTTTTAACTATCCGTTCTTATTTTAAGTCAGATCTTTGTATTTGATAACACTACAGATTGATTTTTTTATTGTATTCGTTATTATTTATTTATTTATTTATTATTGATTGGTCCCATAAGATGTTGTCCTGGTGGGTTATGTCTTTCAAGATCTATCGGAGATATGGATGTTGGAGAGTTCATAGTTCCTGTACCTTATGTGAAGCAAGTAAAGGTTTGTTTCTGCCTGCTCACTGAATAGTAGCCAATAAATACCGAGTTTGTTTTTTCTCAAAGCAATTATTGTGATCCTCTGTTTAGTTAAAATTTAATTAGGCAAACCATATGATGGCCATTTATAATGAGTTCAAGATAAATTACTACCACCTTCAATCACAATATAATTACTTTTACCTGTTGTTTGAGTTACTTTTTTTATTTTGAAAAATATTGGATAATTACAAAAAAAATTTCTGGATGATGTTTAGACTAATTACAAAAAAGTCTAGTAATTCTTAAAATTACAAATACACCCTCCTGGCAATTGGTGCAATTTTTAAAAAGAAACATATGTCAATGAGGTGTTTGAGATCTTGAAAGACATTTATATTAATATCAAGGATAGCATTTATAATTATTCCTGACAAATATATATGGATTTATTTACTAAATCATTTCATTCATCTGCAGTTATCATCAACTTGTGGCAGGCTTATAATCTCGAGTGATGGTGTTTAGGATGCGGTATCAGCGGAAACAGCTTTTGAGTGCTGCCGAGGAATACCACCCGATGCTGCAGCTTCATAGATTGTCAAAGTACAAATAATATAAAATTAGAAAAATTGCATTTCGATATTTTCACTTTTGACTCAATACTTTTTGTATTATTTGTTTACCCCTCTCCCTGTTCTTGTAGGAAGCCGTGCAAGCCAAAGGTCTTCGAAATGACACGACGTGTATTGTGGTGGACATACAACCGCCAGACAAGCCGGATTCTAAAAAGCCGCCTCCAAAGAATCAAGGAAAAGTGGTGTTTAAGTCAATGTTCCGCAAAAAACATTCGGAATCGTCTTCTCAGGTCGATAAAGAAGAATATTGTGAACCGGATTTGGTTGAGGAGATTTTTGAGGAAGGCTTTCCTATGCTCGAGCTGCCAGGAGAAGAAAGAGGCCATGGAAGGGAAAAGACCTTCTGGAGGTACGTATATATGCATCGTCATGTGATTATTTTTTGAAAGGACAATTATAAACGCTACCCTTCAAGTTTAGTCTAATTTCACAAAAACCCTTATTATCTTCCAATATTACAAATATTTTTATTTTACAATAAAATTAGTCTTGTAACTTTAGGGCCACTGCAAAATGGTCTTGTAAAATATACATTTTGAAAAAAGGTCCCGTAGCTATACAAACATCTCAAGTTTGGTTTTGCAAAATGTACGATTTGCAAAATAATACAGTAACTATATGGATTTCAATTTTGGTCCGAATCTCATGGGAATTCAATCAAGTGAAGGGCACATGAAATTGGGTGCAATTAGGATCGAATTTTAGATTTTTGTATGGTTACAGTTCTATTTCACAACTTATGTATTATGCATGACTGAAAACATGGTTCACATTAAGGACCTTGATTAACTCAATCCACTGTTAGTATTATGTATTTTACTCAATCCACTGGACATTAAGTGAACCTCAATCCACTGTTAGTATTATGTATTTACTCTGAAACAGGCTCAAACATATATAGCAAATTAGTTCAATAATTTGAGACATTGTATTAAGGTTTTCCTAATTAACAATCATGGTTTTAATTATCAACAAATGCACACACTTAAGGAAAAAACCAGTAATTATCAATAAGAAGCACAAAGATAGATTCCTTTAAATAAACCTTATATCTAATTTATTATGTATATTAACCAATAAACATTGAGAAGTTGTCCTCACTATCATTAGACCTATCTTAGTGTCTGAATGTCTTATTTGCAGCTATGGGAGAGCAAAATACAGAAAGCTAAGTCTAAAAAGAATACTCTAAAAGAGAAATCATATATAATAGGTTGGCATGTGATTAGATAGGGGTAACACAGCCCACCTTCTAGTTGGTAATTGTCCCTATTATTTTTATTAACAATATTTTTAATTCTATCTTCAGTGGTTGATTTTTTGATCTCCGTGTTATCCGAAATAGGATTACCAAGGGGATATATATATGTTCTCTATAATCAAATTAAAGATTTGTTTTCGGCTTTTCATTGACCTGCAGGCACTCAACATGGAACAACCTTATTCGGACGATGACATTGATGATGTACGTAGATGTTGGGCGGAGTGTTTATTAGAGGTTATTGCTTGATCACAAACAAACTATTTGTGGATAACTTGAATGGTAGTAAAATAGGTACTCGTCTTTTTGGTGAACGTGTATTTGTCGAATTGTGTATTATTGGTGATTTCTACTTTAACATTTGGTGATGTGTATTTGGTGACTGATGTTGTTCGTATTGATATATTTTGGTGTGTATGTATTATTGTGATTAATGGATGATTTTTGAATTATATGAATGATTGGTGTTTTGTGAAAATATTTCAATTTATGGATGAATAGATCTGGAAAAAAAAATGAAAAAAACTTGGAATTCAAAACTGTCAAATCTAGAACGACTTTCCCAAAGACGTTCTGGAAAATGTATATTCTAGAACGATTTTTTGAAAAAGACGTTCTGGAAAATGTACTTTCTAGAACGGTTACAAAAAAGACGTTCTAGAAAATGTATATTCCAGAACATCTTTCCGAAGCTGACGATCTGGAATATACATTTTCCAGAACGCCATTCGGACAAGGACGTTATGGAATAAACATTTTTTAGAACATCTCTTTCCAAAAGACGATCTGGAAAATTTATATTCTAAAACGTCTCTTTCGAAAAGGCGTTCTGGAAAATGTATATTCTAGAATGTCATTTCTGAAATGACGATCTAGAATATACATTTTCCAGAACGCCTTTTTGAAAGAGACGTTCTAGAATATACATATTCCAGATCGTCATTTTGGGAAAGACGTTGTGGAATATACATTTTCTAGAATGTCTTTTTTGTAACCGATCTGGAATGTTATTTTATAGAACATATTAATCGGGAAAAATGTTTTCTAGAACGGGTAAATTGTTATTCTAGAACGTCTCAAATAACCGTTCTAGAATATTGGATATTCTAGAACGCCTCAGAAAGCTGATTTGCAAAATCTGATATTCTAGAACAGCTCTAGTCAGAACGCCTGGGCAGGGCGTTCTAGAATATCTGAAATAGGGCGTTCTAGAAAACTGTGTCTGCACTAGTGGAGATGGGAAAGAATGTAGAAGAAATAACAGTCATGATGCTTACCTCTGGAGTTGCGAAATCCTACATCAACATATGATGGGAAAACTATAATCAAAACCATTAAAATCCAAAATACTAAATTAGTAACTGATACGACATCATATATTCACGTCGGCAACATGAACGTATTTATGTGGATTTTAGTAAGCAACTTAATTTCTTAGAAGGTGTAATCCTTTTGGGAGCTAGGCGAGCTGTTTTGAAGGGTAACGACCTGACGTATGGGAGTGGCGAGCTCTTATACGGGATGTCGAGCTCTTATGATATAAGCGCTATTATACAAGCTCAGCGCTGAGCATTATCTCGGCGTTGAGAGTTGAGCCTTATAGTTTTTGGGCTCTCTTGGGCTAATGAAAGCTATTATATGGGGTCCCAATGGACTAAATTAATGGACAGGCTCATTGGCCCATGGCTAATTCAGTAATTTGGCGAGAATTCTATTATTTATGAGAATTTAGCATATAGGAGGAATCATAACTCTAAGTCGTTCACCATTTATGGTATTATAATTATAGAAGGAGAGGGGAACCCTGGATTGGGAATAATTTTTTATCTCTCTAAAGAGGACTCAGGCCTCATTCTTTTCTCTCTAAGTTGATTTCACATCCTACGTTTTTGAACTCCCGCATCTCTCTCACGCACTCTCTAACTTAAGCATCGGAGGGCCTACGTCGTGGCCATCCACTGCCTTGGCTTGGGTTTTGTTTTGCAGGATCGATCAGGTCGGCAAAAGCTCCTTGGAGATCTATTAGGTGGTTGCACGTATATCAAATGTAGATAAGGTCGCTGATCTCATATTTATGGTCAGTACCCTCTATTCTTGAGGCACCATCTTTTTGGTTGCATCATGTGTAGCCGTTTGTGGGAAAGAGGGACATCAGGTCCTTGATCAAAAGGTGTGAGATCTTTCACAAACAACCCATGAAGGGAATAAGTATTAAACCTCGAAACCTGAGTTTTGATGAAGAAGCAAGTAAGACGAAAGAAGGAGACATAGAAAAAGAACAAACACCACCTCTAGTGGAAACAGACCAAACGACGACCACACCACCATCCTCACCAGGGAAGCAAAATATGAAGCATCCAGAAGAAGAACTCAAGAAAGAGATTCCAGGAGCAATCAAGCAAAGAGCCATACATATGGGAATGAAGGAATGGAAGGAGCTGCGGAAAATATACCCTGCTATGTCGATAAGGGACTCCTAGAAATCTTGATGGGGTTAGTATCTCCAAATAAACAAGGGGAACTGGAGGATATTCTTGCAGGCAAGGCAGGTACAGGTGATGGTGGAAAAGGGAATGATATTCGAAGAGATGAAGAATACACACCAGAAAATTTAACTGCGGGCCAGAAAAGAAGCAGAGAATCCTCACCATGGAGGCCAAGTTAAGAATTACTTAAAAGTTCGGGAAAGTGAAGATATCTGGTGGACTTCATATCATCATCCTATGATGATTATATCGAGGATAAGTTACGCATGTATGGAGGGTTGCGCGGTTAACTTTATAAATGGCGGGCCCAATGGGATTAAAGGGAATACGACGATCAAGATAGGCAAATCAGGGGTGATGGATCACGGTGAAAATCTTAATAAGTGCCAAATTCAAGAGGAAATGGAGGACGGCAGTGATAGTGAGGAATCATTCATGGATTATAAGCTGCAAATGAGATCTTACAAATGTCGGGGTTGGCGCTATGAAGTGGATGAGGACGATGAAGTGGGGCCAGGTACCTGAACCATTAGAGACATGCATAAGGCGTTACTATCTTTGTAAAGACAAGTCGCCGGAATCGGACCTGACGAATCTATAAGGCACCCTTTCTTAGAAAAGGATATTAAGATCAGCACTCCCTCGTGGGTACAAAGCATTAGAGTTTTGGTATGATGGGTTGTCCGACCCCATGCGGCATGTGAAGGGGTTCGAAAATCAGGCAGTACTAAGATAGTACACAGACATTATAGCTTTTCAAGCCTTTTTATCCACGTTAAAGGGAATAGCACAAGACTGGTTCCACCAATTACTGCCAGGAAAAATCACCAGCTTTCAAGTCATGAAGGCAGACTTTTTAAAGCATTTTTATAGTGCTAAGCGGCATACAAAAACCGCATAATTTCTCTTTGCAATGGTACAACGGCAAGGGGAAAGTCTAAAAGACTATGTTAATCGATTTACTAGGGCTACTTTAGGAGTGCCAATAGCCACCGATGAGATGATGGCTAGAGCACTTCAACAAGGGTTAAGAAGGGGAGATTTACATAAATCTTTGGCAAAATGACCTTGACGAACATATGAAGAGGCCTTGTATAGGTGCGATAAATATATACAGGTGGAGGAAATTGAGGATGAATTTAGATTACGTTTTGGGGTCGAGGTTACAGACCCAAAAAAGTCTATCTCTAAGAGGTCGTAGCCTAGGAGGGAACCAAGAAAAACTATTCGAGGACTCTTGACTAATGGCGCATGTAGGGGAGCGGAAACTAAAGCTGATATGAGAGAGTGGAGAAGAACGTTTCACACCCTTGATATATCCGCAAACGAAGGTGTTCACAATCATAGAGCAGCAGATACCTAAATAAGTCAAATGGCCAGAATGTTATACGCGACCTCCCACTAACCCAAAATCTGAATTCTTTTGTAGGTTCCATAATAATTATGGACACTCCATCGAGCATTGCAGGCATTTGTGTGAGGAAATTTAAAGGCTCGTCAAAGCCGGACACTTGAAGGAGTTCATATACAGAGATAGAGTGCCGCGAGAACAAACGCAACCACTACCCCAACAAACTTCGGGGGGTCCACCTCCGAACCAGGTTGGAAGACAACAACAGCAGGGAGGTCAAAAATGAAATGAACAAGGAAGGGCGGGAGGGATTAATAAAGGAAGGATTAACATGATTTCGGGAGGGCGCACAGATGGAGATACAAAAAATGCACGTAAAAGACATGCTTAGGTAGCCCGCCCCGGGCCATGTGAGATCGCTGTCATTAATAGGCGACCCCCGACCTCAGGACCGATAATCTCATTTGGCCCTGACGAGCGGCGCGGCCTACAGATGGAACATAATGATGCGTTGGTGATTGAAGCCGAGATAGCATGATATGAGGTCGGAAGGGTGTTTGTAGATAATAGGAGTTCAGTCAACATCATATATCGGGAATGTTTAGATCAGATGAACATGCACTCAAAGGTACAACCAGTATATACTCCGATTTATGCTTTCAATGATACGTGATGTGTAGGTTATCACTGAACGAATTGCAGGTCCTAGCCATTTTATTTCCAGGTCGGTAAAAAAGGGCGTGCCCTTCTTTTGGACGCTCAGGAAGGGATCTAAGTTTGAATGGACAAAAGAGGTTGCAGTAGCTTTTGATAAGCTTAAAGAGTACATGGCATAAATACTATTGCTAACAAAATCGATGCCAATTGAGGACTTAATTATATATATATCTGTTGGGGAGGCCACGGTAAGCTCAGTGCTCATTAGGGAGGATGCAGGTATATATGCAGAAGCCCATCTACTATATTGGCAGGATGTTGAGAGGAGCCGAGTTGAACTACTCAAAGTTGGAGAAAGGTGGATTTGCACTGGTCTATATGGCGAGGAAGATTTGGCCTTATTTTTTAGGCCACAAGGTTAAGGTACGCACCAACTTAGCTCTCAAATAAGTTTTATGTAATCCAAACATGTCAGGAAGGTTGGTAAAATGGGCGGTGGAGCTTAGTGAAGATGACGTGGTATACGAGCCTAGAATGGCTATCAAGGCGCAAGTGTTAGCGGATTTATTACAAGAGATGGTGTGCCCTGCTGAATAGGAGGAAGAATAGAAAGTATGGTTATTGCATACAAACGGATCAACCATGACATCAGGGGCCGGACTAGGTATTACTTTGACTAGTCCGGAGGGTGAAAATCTTGATTTTGTGATCAAGCTTGGGTTTAAGTCCTCCAACAATGAAGTGGAGTACGAGGCACTGCTGCAGGGTATAAAGATGGCAAGCGACCTAGGAGCGCGGAAAATTAAGGCTTACACAGACTCACAATTGGTAGCTCGTCAGTTTGATGGGTAATTTGAGGCAAGGGAAGAACGCATGTAGGAATATTTTAAGAAGCTAAAGGAAGGAGTGATGAAGTTTGAGGAGTTTACACTAGAGCACTTACTGCGGGCTGATAACATTCGAGCGGATCAACTCGCCAGGATGGCAGGAACATTGGGTACCTGTAACAAAAGGAAGGTCACATTAATGGAGTTAAGTTATAGTATTGTGGACAAAGGAAAGGGGGTTATGGAGATTTACGCAAAGGAATATTGGCGAACATGAACTCGGGGGATCCTCGATAAGGTAATCGCAAGACACATAATTATCAACTAAAGAAGCAAGGACGGCGGCACGTTTTTGTTGGATGAATGGAGAACTGTATAAGAGGTCGCGATTCGGTCCATACTTGAAGTGTTTGTCGAAGGAGGAAGGGTTCGAGGTGCTATGAGAAATACACGAAGGGTACTGTGGCGATCACATAAAAAGTAGAAAACTGGTGTGGATAGCATTGCGAGCTGGCTTCTTTTGGCTTGGGATGAAAATTATGGTGGGCGAACTCGTTATGATCTACCGAAAATTTCATATGCACGTGCCTGTCATTCATGTTCCCACGGAAGATATGATGATTATGAGCTCGCCTTTCCCCTTTGAGCAGTGGGGATTGATTGTGGATTTTAGTAAGCGACCTTATTTCTTAGAAGGTGCAATCCTTCTGGGAGCTGGGCAAACTGTTTTAAAGTGTAGTGACCAGATGCATGGGAGTAGCGAGCTTTTATACGGCGTGGCGAGCTCTTATGATATAAGCGCTATTACACCAGCTAGGCGCTGAGTGGTAGCTTGGTGTTGAGAGCTGGGCCTTATGGTTTTTGTGCTCTTGGGCTAATGCAAGCTATTTTATGAAGTCCCGACGAACTAAATCTCTAGATAGGATTATTGTCTTATGGCTAATTCAGTGATTTGGCCAGAGTTCTATTGTTTATTGGAACTTAGCATATAAAAAGAATCCTAATTCTAAGTCGGTCACTATTTATGGTTTATATTTATAGAAGGAGAGGGGAACCCCAGATTGGGAATACTTCTCTTATCTGTATAAAGAGGACTCAGGACTTATTCTTTTACCTCTAAATTGATTTCACATGCTACGTTTTATAACTCCCGCATCTCTCTCAGGCACTCTCTAACTTAAGTATCGGAGGGCCTACGTCGTGGCTATCCACCGCCTTGGCTTGGGTTTTATTTTGCAGGACTTATCAGGTCTCCAGAAGCTCCTTGGAGATCTATCAGGTCGATGCACGTATATCAAAGGTAGATAAGATCGCTGATCTCGTATTCAAGGTCAGCACTCTCTATTCTTGAGGCACTCTTTTTGGTTAGTAACACACAAATCAATGGATATATAATATGTACTAATATATTTTTCTATGACAATAGAGAATTTCATTGGAGCCGTCAATGATGCACCTTTGCACATCAAATTCTCATGCACCAAAGCAACCTAAAAAAATGTCATCAATACCAACTTAGTGTCTATATTATTGAATTTTCGAACCAACCAAAATGTACAGCTTCTTTTTCTGATACCTCAGTTTTCTTATATGAATGAATGTGATCACAAAGCCAATATGTTCGGTAAACCACTTCAATATTTCGATCCACTGTATGAATAAAAAGAAAATTTGTATAAATAAACTTCTATTAGTCTTACAGATGAAAATTTTGATATATAGAGCCATATTATACATATATATATATATATATATATACTGTAGACTCGTTTCGTTTTTAAAAATCAAAAAGTTTATAAATAAATATTTAGGTTACTTTAAATAATCTTCATTCCTCCTCGTCGAACGTTCATCGATATCCTCAAGGTACAAAA
>BMAC01000231.1:954927-966430 GCA_014905375.1 Phtheirospermum japonicum
ATCAGAGTGGGCATACGGCGCCTTTCTGCACCATGTATGGTCAAAGACAACAAGGCGGTGGGAGTGCCAAAGCCAGGACCAACCAATGGAGGAAATGCTCGAATGTATGCCATGGCACGCAATGAGGCTGAAGAGAACCCTGGAGTTATAACAGGTATGTTGACTGTTTCGGGAATTCCTGCTTTTGTGCTTTTTGATACGGGTGCTTCGCACTCTTTTGTGTCGAAGAAATTTCGTGATTTAACTGAAGTTAAGAGCACTAGAGTAGAGGAAACCTTAGAAGTGCCGCCTCGCCAAACCCCGCCGGCTTTCCAGCCTTTCAGCCGACCGACGCCGTCAATTTTCGAAGGGGACAGCGAGGGATTTGCACCCTCCAAATTCGACCAGCCCGGAGAGAAAGAAGAGGACGGCCGATCCTTGTTGCCAGACGCCGCCGCCGGTGTTTCGCCCAGTTGCCGTCGCCGGGTGCTGTCGCCGTTGGCCGAGGAAGGAGAAGTGGGCTGGACGATTTGTTTTGGGGGAGGAAAAGAAGGAGTGACGGGAGGAAGAAAAGAAAGGGGCTGCCTCCCCTTTTATTTTCCAAACTTTTTTTCAAAATTGCCAATTGACCCCCAGACCTTATGCCATCCTTCGATTGAACCCTCAGATTACTCAAAACCTTCTAATTCGACRCTCCAGATTACCAATAACCCCTATCCAGCCCCAAAATACATTTTATAAAATACTTTCAGTCCAATTTTATTATTATTATTATTTATATTATTATTGTTATTATATGTATTATTATCATTATTATTATTATCATTAATATTACTATTATTATTATTACTATAATTATTATTATTATCTTTTCAATTATTAGTATTATTATTATTAGTATGAATATTAAATATGAAAATACTAATTAAATGCATTTTCTAATTTATTAGGTGACGAGAATTAAGGGGACTTAGAATTTCAACTACGTGCATATCACTCGACTTTCCACGACATTTTACGAGGTAGGGACCACTGACTTACCTATGTTAAATTTTATGTACTCAAATTTATGTGCTATGTGTATCATGCGATTCTATATTTCTAAAAACTAATATAGCCGTAGACCAAATGTGTCTGTGACAGGGGAAAAGGGTCATTGGGTTTATCCCAGCGTGCTATAACCACGAATTAAAACCAGAGACCAAATGTGTCTGTGACCGGGGAAAAGGGTCATCGGGTATATCCCGGCGCGTTTTAGCTGCAGTCAACTTATTTTCTACGATAAAATTATGAATTCTATGATCGATTGTACTATTTGTGAGTTGTATGATTTTGCATTGGTTAGGTCAGTGTAACTATTGAGTACGTTGAGCTCATCCCAAATCAACAACATTTTTCAGGTACAAACGAAGATGTCGATCGGATGGGAGACGAGTAGAGGAATAAAAATGTTAAATGTTGGTTTTGTTTTTCTTTAAAACTTGTTTCATTGTTTTAATTAAAAGTTGAACTAGACATAAAAACGCGTTCTTAATTATAAAATTTTCTTTTATGGTGATTTGATTATTTATATTATGATTATTTCCGCTGCGTAAAGTTTGAAAGTCTTGACATTTATTGTGACACCAAGGTTTCGTCATATTTTCTTAAATATAAATCCTATTTGACTAAAGTGAAATCGGGGCGTTACAACACATCAAACAAAATGGCATCAAAAGACAAAAGAACTCAAAATTCCTGAAAAAATTAGAGCTGAGTTGTACAAAAATAAAGTTTTAAGTATTTTAAGTCATAGATAAATATTTTAAGTCATCTTAAACATGTTATTGATTTTGATAAAAAAAATATAATTAATAAATATTTTTATAATATATTAATCATTTATTCCTATATAGAGGTATAAATCCTTAAGACGGGACTTGAAAAATGTATGACTTATGACAATGTGGAGTTTATTCTTATTTATAACTATTCCCAAGTTGGGACTTGAACTTTTTATTACTATAGGAAGTTTATTCCTATATAGCGTATTACTATAGAGAGTTTTTACTGTACATTATTAGAAACATGAGCTACACCAATTGCATAGAAGTGACTAAAAACCAACAATTATAAATGTCACAAGGATATATATATATATGTGTGTGTGTGTGTGTGTGTATTTATATAAATGAATCTTTCTTCTTTATTTTTTTCAGCAAAGGTCACAAGAAATTCCATAGAGATTATAAGAAATTCTATAGTTTAGCTAACAAACTTTAGTCAGTCAAAACATCTTAGTTTCACAATGTTGGAAATTAGAGGATTTGTAAGCACCTCTTAATCATAAAAAAATAAAAATAAAGTGATATTATTAAATATACAAATCTTAGTCATAACTATATGTTGACCAAGTTAAAATGCACATGAAATCACATGCATTGTAACTCACATGCAAGTTGATAAGTTTTCTGTTATTTTGTCATCTACTGCCGAGTGTGTATAAAAGGAAAATTTGTAACTGCACTTTGGTTCATTATGAATGAATAAGAACAGATCAATTTCCAGAGCTCAAAATACATATCAATGGCTTTCCATATTTTCTACATGGTATCGGAGCAAAAAATGCTTCTTATTCCTGATTGTGCTGCGATTTGTGCCACTGATAGCAGGCTGTATTTGAAGGATGGCACAATGAGTACTTCTGATAAGGTGATATGATCATTTAAGTGTACATGCCCTACATGAGTGAATGGGTTTTGTGATCCATCAGGTAGATAAACTGCTATTTGAGATTTATAAGCTATGATTTTTGTCATCCTCCTCCTATCATTGCACATGTTATTGCTTGATCTTGTACCAATGATCCAATTTCCTGGTCTGATTATATCATGTGTTGATAGGGTAAAGTGTAGGATGGGATCATGTTCACAGTTTACTAAATTAACAAAGTTATTTTTTTGTTATGATCATTAGAGACTGGTTTTCCAGAGAAATACATTGTTACCTCCTGTAGAATTAAGGTGGCTATGTCAAGCTGGTTAGTGGTGGAATTCTGAGGATCTCCACTGCTCCTTGATCCATTAATATCATTGGCATTACCATGTTGACAATACTTTTATTTCTTTGCTCTGTGAGATTTTTGTACCAATCTGGAAATCCATGCAGCTTGAAGCACTCTGATTTTCATAACTTGTTCCTTTAGAATGCTCACAAACCAGCTGGTATTTTTCTTCTTTGCTTCTCATTGTGTTTATTTCCCATGAAAAATTTCCAGTGTTTGAGTTTCAAGTATTGTGTACGCCTCTTCCTTGATTGCCAATTCTGTTTTGAAATCAAGTGTTTTGTCCTTGTCCAGTTTTATTAGCATTTCCAAAATTCCTTTTTGCATTTCCAAATCTAGAAAGTAAAGCTGAGTTGTCATGTGACTCAATGCTTGAGGTTTGAAATCTTCTTTGTTTTTAAACCCTTAATACCATAGATTAGGCCTTATTCACATTTGATAATTGATTCATTAGAAGAATTTGACTTCTAACATGCTCATAGATATCATTCAAGCCCATCAAAAACTGCATTAACTTCCTGTTTTGTTCAATTTCTTGTAAGCCCTTTGCAGATCCACATGTACAAGTTGGAATTAGGATTAACACTGAGTATTCATCCCACATCTTTTTCATCTTTGTAAAGTAAACTGCAGCTGAGTTATTTCCTTGAGATGGAGAAGCAATTTTATTTTCTAATTGGAATAGAAGTGGTCCATTACTTTCCCCAAATCATTCACAAAAATTAGTTCATAACTCTCGAGCTGAATCATCATACAAAAAATCCTCGACAATATCTTTATAAATTGAATTCAATAACCAAGAGGTAATCATATATTCTACTTTATGCCATTGATCATATGAAGTAGAGTTTAACTGAGGTTTCATGACCGTACCATCTATGAACCCTAATTTGTTCTTCGCAACAAGAGAAATTGTAACTGATCAGCTCCAAGGAATGAAATCGTTACCCGTGAGCTGTGTAATCACCAACTCCATGCCCGGATGATCCGATCCTTACATATGAAGTGGATCATCTTCTCGAATTGTGACTTGATTCTAAAACGATGAAGCCGAATTGAAGGTTGACGCCGGCCAAACATTCGTAGTGTTTTTGTGCACCATGAACGGCCTTTATTTCTTCTTTCAATTTGTTTTGATACTTGGCACAAAATATTATGGAATATATCTCCTTGTACCCTTCAACACATCCCTGACAGAAAACATCTTTGCACCTCTGAGATAAATGGACAATAAAACCCTTGTGTTGGTAGTCACATATCAAAGCAGAGCAGATTACCCTTTTCTTCTAATAGCATACAAACTAATGACTCTTTTGAACTGATACATATTGACATATGGGGGCCCTACAACCACTTCTCAATCACCAACACACCTTACATGCTGATATTAGTGGATGATTATAGCAGGGCTACATGGATTTTCATGATGAGATATAAGTCCAACACAATTTCTATTCTCAGAAAATTCATTCTGATGGCTCCTACACAGTTTGGAAAAGTTGTCAAGCAAATCAGGACTGATAATGGAGCATAATTCATGGGAAAGGCCTGTCAAGATCTTTTTCACTCACATGGAATTCAACATCAATCCACATGTGTCTACACACCTCGATAGAATGGTGTTGTGGAGAGAAAACGCAGACACCTACTGGATGTAGCTAGGACATTAATGTTTGAATCCAAAATCCCTTCAAAACTATGGCTATATTCAATCCTTACAGCTGCTTATGTCATCAACAGAGTCCCTAGTGCAGTCCTAAAATGGAAATCCCCTATTAAGTTACTATATGGACATGGACCAAATTTACTGTCTCTCAGAACTTTTGGATGCCTCACATATGCAACAAATACCACACCACACAAATTGAAACTTACAGCAAGAGACGCAAAATGTGTGATGATAGGCTATGTGAATGGTCAAAAAGGGTACAGGCTATATGACATGACCTCTAAAACAATATTCACATCCAGAGATTCTTGTTTTGCTGAACATATTTTCCCATACAAGTCCTCCCAGCCATCTCTTAAAACTATTCATTTACCTTCTATTGATCTCATTGACACAATGCTGATACGATAATTAACACAGCTCATACTATTATTGAACGGAGAAGCTCCAGAATTAGAAAGGTGCCTCATTGGCATTCTAAATATGTGATGATTTGTCATACCAACAAGACATATTCAACAAAACCTTCTACAGTTGATGCTGGAAATGCCTATCCCATTACCATATATCCCTACACTTCATATCCTTTATTTGTAGATACATACTTAGCTTTTTTGGCTAATCTAAACTCTTTCACAGAATCATCCTCATACTCTCAAGCTGGTAAATCATATGACCGGATATTTTCAATGAACAAGGAATTACAGGCTCTGGAGGATAATCACACTTGGACATTGACTCGATTACCTATTGGAAAGAAACCTATTAGTTGTAAATGGGTTTACAAAGTGAAGTTAAACCCTGATGGTTCAGTATAAAGGTACAAGGAAAGGTTGGTAGCAAAGGGTTTTCATCAAATGCAACGGGTAGATTTCTTTGATAACTTTTCACCTGTTGCCAAACTAGTCACAGTGAGACTACTCATTGCCTCAGAAATATCAATATCATGGCCCTTTTGTCAGTTAGATATCAATAATGCCTTTTTGCATGGGTACCTACATGAAGAGGTGTATATGGTTCCTCCCCTGGTTATACTAAAGCTACTACTGGACAAGTATGCAAACTTCAGAGAAGCTTCTATGGTTTAAAGAAGGCTTCTGGAGAATGGAATAATGAGTCTTGTGCTAAGCTTGTGGATTATGGATTTACTCACTTTAGACATGATCATTGTCTTTTCATCAGAAACACTGAGGGCTCATTCTTGGATTTATTGGTTTATGTTGATGATGTCTTGATAACTGGCAGCATACTCTCAGATATTGATGATCTCAAGTCATATTTAGATAATCTGTTCACAATCAAGGTGCAACCAAATACTTATTGGGAATTGAAATTGCAAGGGGGGCACATGGTACTTATCTAAATAAGAGAAAGTATATATTGGACATTTTGGTAGACAAAGGATTAACTGGTTGCAGGCCTGAATCCATTCCTTTACCCATAGGCTCTAAACTTGTTGCAGATTCAGATACACCATTTCATGAACCGGACAAATATAGAAGGTTGGTTGGTAGATTGCTCTATCCCAATTTTACTAGACTTGAGATTACCTATTCAATCCAACAAATAAGTCAGTATGTCAACTCTCTATTTATTGCTCATTGGGATGCTGCTCTTCACTTGCTCAGATACCTTAAGAATAGTCCATCTCAAGGCCTTTTCTATCCTGCTGCTTCTCCTAATACCTTGACAACCTACAGTGATGCAGATGGGGATCTGCCTTTATACTAGAAGATCTCTCAATGGTTATTACATCTTTCTTGGTAATGCCTTAGTCTCATGGAAAACAAAGAAACAAGACACTATTTCTAGATAATCAGCTGAAGCTCAGTACAGAGCTCTTGGTTCCACTATATGTGAGTTAAAATGGATTTCTTACATTTTTGTAGATCTCATGCTCAAAATTCCTACTCCTATTCCTCTATGGTGTAATAACATGGTTTCTCTACACATCCTAGAGAATCCATTTTTTTCATGAATGAACCAAACATCTTGATATTAACTGTTATCTGGTTCGTGATCACTTCAAAGATGGCTTTTTGGATCCCCGTTTTGTTATTTCTTCTCTACAGCTCGCAGACCTATTCACTAAGTATTTATCGTCTCATCAATTGCACTTTCTTTTGGGCAAGATGGGTGTTGTTGATCACCACGGTCCATCTTGAGGAGGGGGTGTTGACCAAGTCAAAATGCACACGAAAACACATGAAATGCAACTCACATGCACATGAAAGTTGATAGGTTTTCTATTATTTTGTCATCTACTGTTGAGTGTGTAGAAAATGAAAAAATTTTAACTGCATTTCGGTTCGCAATGAATGAATGAATGAGAATATATCAATTTTCCAGAGCTCAAAATACATATCAATGGCTTTTCATATTTTCTACAATATAGCTGATGATGAGTCAATTGATTCGAACTTTTGTGTACCTACTTTATAAATATTTGTCAAATTTTTAAAAGCTCGCCCGCAAGAGTACGGGATTGCGTGTAGGTTGGTAAGTTGAACCGAATCGTCTCTTAAGGAAAACTAGGCTCGGAAGTTCGTTTTGTGTTTGTTTGTTCACGAATACGAAATAAAAATAAAAAAATCTAATCTAAACACATAAAATAATAAATTGATCTATACGAAGAATTACAAAAATTAGGAGTTGAAAATAATTAAGAAACTTCGGTTCTAGAGCTTCAAATCATTTTCACGATCTCTTGGGATAAACCCAATTGATGGTTCATGACGATTCTAGGCTCTAGACCCGTTAGATCTAGCCAATCAATTTCATCAATCTCAACATAATAATCCCAACATCATCATCACCAATCTCAATATTATAACATTCATCAACTATCAAGCATGAATTTAAAATCATGAAAATTAATTAAATGAAACGAAAACTTACTATTTCAATTGATGAATTTGCAGGGTCTTGGATGTAGAAAACTTGAATCAAAATTATCTAAAGCTAATCTAAATTAATCTAAAACTAGAAATCTAAATCTAAGAAATTTGAAGAGAAACTACGAACAACTCGACACTCGTTGGGGTTGTCGATCCCTAAGAGGCCTTAAAAACCCTAGGAATAAGTTTAGAGTGTCTAACTATAGCTTAGGTAACTTTAAAAATTCGGATTTATGGTGTAGTATTTATAGAATTTGGAAATCTTGGGCAGCAAGTCACGAAACCGACTTTTGGGCACTTAACGGTAGCACTTTACGGTAAGGAGCTACCGTAAGCTTCTCTGTCCAATCTTAACGGTAGCGTTAATGATAAGGTAGCGGTAGGTAACCCTTGTAGAAAGTTATCGTTAACTCTTCATTTTTGTTTTTCTGCACTTCGACAACGGTTCAGGGCAGCGATAAGTAACCGTTATAGATAGCGGTAGCTACTATTCAATTCAGCGCCTCTGATCTTCAAGGATGCTATAACGGTTCCAGATGTAATAACCGTTATAGAAAACTGGCAGCTTCAAATTTTTCAAATCGCGGCCCGTTGTTGCTGAAACTCCACTCGTACGCCCATCCTCGACTACTTTCAGGCCAAAACACTTCAAAATACCTAAAATAAACATAAAATTAATTAATTATAATTAAATTACGGTAAAACAAGTTGGAGATTAGAAAATACGAAAATATGCTCAATGTATCCAACTTTTACCAAAATCAACAATAAAAACTAAATAAAATATAACTAAAATCAAGACAAATCTGTGCTAATCACTTACTAGAAATCTCAATCATTCTCTAGCCACCCCTCATGCTGCCCAATTTTCGATAAATTAATATGACAACCGTATAATGTTAGGATGAGTTCCGATCATAGTTGGATGTACGAGCGAATCAACAACGGCTATTTATCCTAAAAATTCATGGATGGAGTTGAGAGTTTTATTAACTTTGCGTAAGTATATTCCGCTCATAAGGATGGAAAAAGACTGAAATGTCCTTGTAATCGTAGCAGATGTAAGAATATTAGTTACTTGGACGTCGATGAGATTAAGTACTTGGTGAAACACGGGTTCGTGCCGAATTACTATAGATGGATTTACCCTGGAGAAACCCGGCTCGCCACCCCTGAACGCCATCACGATTTTCATGTTGGAGGACCTTCTTACATCCCTTCAGAAGAATCATCAAACGCGTACATTAATATGGTTCAAGATGCAGCTGGTCCCGATTTTGACGTGGTGGCCGATATGGAAGAGCCGCCGAACGCTGATTCTCGAAAATCTCACGACATGTTGAAAGCTGGAAATCATCCATTGTATCCGGGGTGCGAGGCACATACTCAGTTGTCATTAGTTTCCCGTCTCACGATTTTCATGCTGGGAGGACCTTCTTACATCCCTTCAGAAGAATCATCAAACGCGTACATTAATATGGTTCAAGATGCAGCTGGTCCCGATTTTGACGTGGTGGCCGATATGGAAGAGCCGCCGAACGCTGATTCTCAAAAAATCTCACGACATGTTGAAAGCTGGAAAATCATCCATTGTATCCGGGGTGCGAGGCACATACTCAGGGTTGGTTTGTTGGAGATTAATTATTAAACTATCAAGCATGAGAATTAATTAAACTAAATTAGACGAAAAGAAAACTTACTAAATAAAAAGATGAAATTGCAGCTTCTTGGATGTAGAAAACTTGAATCTAAATTATCTAAAAATTAATCTAAAGCTAGAAAACTAGATCTAAGAATTTTGAAGGGAAACTAAAAACAACTTGGCACTCATTGGGGTTGTCAATCCCTAAGAGGCCTTAAAAACCCTAAGAATAAGTTTAAAGTATCTAACTATAGCTTAGGTAACTTAAAAATTAGGATTTATGGGGTAGTATTTATAGAATTTGGAAATCTTGGGCAACATGTCACGAAACCGACTTTCTGGGCACTTTACGGTAAGGAGCTACCGTAAGCTTCTCTGTCTAGTCTTTACGGTAGCGTTTACGATAAGGTAGCATTAGGTAACCCTTATAGAAAGCTATCGTTAACTCTTAGTTTTTGTACTTCTGCACTTCGACAACGGTTCTGGGCAGAAACCGTTATAGTAGCGGTAGCACTTTACGGTAAGGAAGCTACCGTTAACAGCTACCGTAAATGCCTTTGTTCTTCCTTTAACGATTCTATAACGGTTCCAGCATAATAACCGTTATAAAAAACCTGGCAGCTTTAAATTCTTGCTACTTTTTCGCCGAAAAGCTCGATCTTTGCCTCTCGATCATCATACTTCATCTCTAACGTGCTGAACTCTTTAGGTTACTTAGCTATAAAGTGAAAAACCACAAATAATCACTTATGTGTATCAATTAAGGTCAAAACATGGTAAAATAAGTCTGAAATACAATTATATGAATTTAAGCTCAAACTACCCAACTTATACAAAAAATAATAAGAAAAATAAACTAAAATACTACTAAAAATCAAGACATATACGTGTTAATCAACTACCCACGCTTTATTGGTTTGTTCATCCTCGAACAGACGTTAAATTCAAAGTATAACAAGTAAGAAAACCAATTCAAGCAATGAGTCATGCTATGCTACTTACATAATTTTAAAAATATAGATTCATGCAACGCAACTTCAAACACTCCACCCTTATTACATTGTCGCTCCAAAATCAAATTCATGCATCCTCTAAAATGGGAAATATATATGTGGGTGTTCACACAAAAGCACTCAAACATTGCTGCATAGAACGTGTATACGCTCAAATCATACAAATACAAGCACAATAAATAAGCACGGAAAATCAATCACTTGTCAATCGCAAATTAAGTGTGTTATCGAACAAAGAATCGGAAAAGGTCTTTTCGGGTTGTAATGTAAGGCTCTTTGGACGGGTATGGAATATATAAGTCGTGTGGCTAACTCACGATCTAACTTGATCAATAGCTCACTCAACCCAATCTAATCACGAAGCAAATTATTTCACCTCGTACAAAAGAAAAACCTCACTAAACACTCATAACGTAACCTTAAAATTTAGGCTATTTCCCAACTCGTAACTCTAACCGACTTGTTGCTCAAACCACTGAAATGAAATTGAAGCTCATAATATGCTTCTTCTTTTCAACACAACTCTTGCATTTTAAATATTAGGCTTCATAAAATGAACAATAAAACTCAAGCCCTTAGAAAGCGCGTCGGCAATGACTAAACACGAAACATCAAAACTCACCATCCTTTTTTTCTCTTTTTTATTTTATCCCCCTTTTATTCTTTTTTATGGGGCTTTTTTTTTTTTCTTCTTCTTTTATTTTTAAGGATGGTGATCCTTTATTACGGAAATTTCATAAACTCCTATTAAAATCTCCAAAACACTAATAACCAATAAATAAATAACGAACTCCTACCCCACTCTTTTAATGGGTTAGTAGGGGTTGACTCAATAAAATCACTCAAGGATATAGGCATGGATAATTTGGCTATGATTGGCTCATTCGCAATTTATAGTGGCTAAAATTTATGGATATGGCCGGAATAAGGTTTTTTCTGTGACTTAACTTCATTTTCAAAATAAACTACACACAGCGGTATCAAAGAGATATCAAAACAGAACTCATTCAAGCACATGCAAAGATGATAATCACTCAGGCTACTCACAGGCTTTTTGCATGAAAAAGTTCTGAATTGATGCTGCTTTTAAGATTTTGCGAAATCAATTGCGTCCAAGTACCATTTTACAATATATAAATAATGATTTTGAAAATTCTAAGCCTTTATGCACGCTCAAAAGACAAGAACATCAAATCATACTTAATTAACTTCGACAGGCAAGCCATACAAATACAATTCAGCGCGGAAATAGCAATCAAT
>BMAC01000231.1:966455-980943 GCA_014905375.1 Phtheirospermum japonicum
TCAATCACGTAAAAAGTTTAAAAATTGCACACAATTTTCAATCATACTCAATACTCAACCACCCCCTAATTTTCAATCATAATCAATACTCAACACCCCACCCCCTCTAAAAACTCGGCAATCCCCTGATTGCCATAAACAAGTATAAGAAAATAAAAGTAAGGGAGAAAGGGAATAAGAAAACGTCCCTGAAAATTAATGGTCGAGTTTCTCCAAAAAGCTTTGTGCAATCATCCTTCGTCTTTAATCCCGTGATTGAAAATTGCTTGATCAACATCCCAAAATATCAGCTTGATTGTCCTCAAAACTTCCTGCACATTAACACCGCATAAACGTACCAAAGCATAGACACAACTAATAAAATTAAAAGAAAATAAAGAAAAACTAAAATAAAAGCGAATGAAAAATAATATAAAAGAATTTAAACACTTGAGTTGCCTCCCAAGAAGCGCTTGTTTAACGTCGAAAGCTCGACGCCGTCTACGGACGATGCTATCCCGGATCCAGAAACAAGTGACGATCGTGCCACACCTTAGAGTTCTCTAAGAGTAAGCATGGGCAATTTAAATCACCAAGGCGAGCACGGAAAGCAAGTCGTAGAACAAAAACTTCAATTTGATTCGGAGGTCGAAAAAGTGAGTAGTCGATCACCACGAACAAATCAATTGTAAAGTGCGGCATAAGGTGATCCTCAACTTTTGGAAATACTAAAAAATCCGTTGAACAAACGGAAAATCCCTCGAACACTCCGAACTCCTTCAATTCCTTATTATCCCCCTCAACAACTTGAAAATAATTAAAATCTACAAAAGGGTAAAGGGGAGGGGGAATTTCTTCGACTACCTCAACCACCACTTTATTCTTAACCTCTATCAATGCTTCGGGTGGCTCGGTAAGGGGTTCAGTAAATACATCTTTCTCCAAAAATCCGTCCACCACCTCATTTTTAACATTAATTAAAGCATCGGGTGGCACAGTATGAGCATCAATAATCTCGCCGTATTCTAACAATTTATGCACCATTTCAAAAGTAATATTCAACAATGGTTCGGGTTGAATGACATGAGGCTCGATCATCACTACCTTTTCTAAGAATTCATCCACCGCCTTTTCTACATTAAAAAACGCAACATCTCCATTCCTATTGAGCTCGATTGGGCATGAATCTCCATCGTCGATTAAGTTCTCCAGTGGCAACACCTCCTCATCACCATCCATGAAATCCTCGAAAAGTGCAAGAGGGGCGACCTCCACTACATCCCCAATTTCATCCTCCGTACATATCTCTTCCTCATTCGGCTCCATCGAATCATCCGCATAAACATTGAAAAAGCTCAAATTCGTAAGATCCACAATAAGCTCCAACGGTAATTCTCCAAAACGATCCTTCAAGCTTGAATCCTCAACATCCATGGTGGGCTCAATCACATCACAAAGTGGCAGCTCATCCTCCTTGTTAAATAATATGGCTAAATTAGCCATCATTTCACCACACATCTTCTCTATATTTGCCACACTTTGACGCATAGACTCTAAAATTGGGGCCATAGACTCAACAGGATCATCTTCATGCATGGGCAACGGAACAATGTCGTCTTGAAAACTAACAATCTCAGCTTCTTGATCTTGTCGCTCCACCACTAATTGATCATATGGTTGGGAATCTTCATAGCTCGGATAGGAATAAATTAAGTTGGAAAGGGCATAAAAATCGTGGCTCGTATAATCTTGGTCGGCTATATCAGTCCATTGTGCCCTTTCCAAATGACCTCGGCCTCCACAATGACCTCGGCCTCCACAACGATCACAAACTACATTAAGTACGTAGAACTTGAACATGAACTCATCATAAACTTCATCCCACGTTTGCAAGGAATCGGGTTCTAATTTTCTTAACCACCTGCTTGCCAAACCCATTAGCGTGTAAAGGAAGAGTCGCATCCTCACTTCATCTCTTGTAAGGCAAAGACGAGGAAAAGTCCGAGTGATGGCTTCGAATTCTTAGATGAATT
This sequence comes from Phtheirospermum japonicum, assembly GCA_014905375.1. NCBI lineage: Eukaryota > Viridiplantae > Streptophyta > Magnoliopsida > Lamiales > Orobanchaceae > Phtheirospermum > Phtheirospermum japonicum. The sequence goes on from BMAC01000231.1 coordinate 968,468, forward strand.
TCAGCGGATCCTCGCTCGGAAGGCCACGAAAATTTTGGAGTTGCTCTATGTGGAAGTCGTCAACCTTGTAGTTTCGCATCCTTGAACTCAATGGGATAGCCCGTCGAGAAGCACGATGGTAGTACTCATTATCATACGATGGATACTCGTGATAGTAAGACATTTTTGATTTTTTTTAATTTTCAATTTTTTTAATTTCGAAAAATAATAAATTTTAAATTAAAATAAAATTTACGATTTTTTTTTTCGAAAAATATTTTTTTAATTAAAAATATTATTTTCGAATTTTTTTATTTTTTTTATTTTTTGAATTCTCTAAAAAAAACTTGAATTTTGAAAAATATTTTTAAATTAAAAATAATAATTTCATTTTTTTTTATTTTTAAAAGAAAAGAAAATTTTTTATTTTTTTTAATTTAAGAAAAATGGTTTGATAAATCTTGAGTTTTGTTTGTCGACGTTCCTTGCAAACACAACACTTAACACACAAGATTATACGCACCGGTGGAAAATAATAAAAACGAAATAAAATGAAGAACACAAATAAACACAAAAGATAAACGAAACAGAATAAGAGCACAAATAGGGATACGAAGAACAAACACAAAATTCACAACCTTTAGTTATCCCCGGCAACGCGCCACTTCGAACTTTTGTATACTTACTTTGTTGAGAAATTTATTCTTGGCAATAATTCCTTTTTTTGTTATTTGTCTTTCTTGGGCACAAAATAACTTAGGAAACTAGATTTAGGAATATATTGTGTTTCCTAGTTTATGTTTAAGACTTTATTAGTTTCCTAGATTGTGTTTAGGATTTGTTTTGTCTTGTTTACCAAGTTTAGGATTCTAGGATTGTCTATTTAAGACAAGAGAATCCTAAAGCTTGATTAAGACTTTTACGCACGAGATTTTTTCAAGGAAGAGAATGACGCAAGACGTGACGCACGAGCAAGAATAAGAACACGAAGACTTGGAGCCGTTGTTCGATATTGACAAGTTATTTGAAGTTGCGTGACCAACGGAGAAGAGCTTGATCAACCTAGGCGACAAGTATTTAGTATAATGTGTTTTGATACTTTAGTTTTCATATATTACTTAATATTTTTGTATAGATCAAAAAATAAGAAAGTAACATAGTTTTCGGGTTTGTACACCCAAGTTCACAAGTACTTTTACTTGTGAACTGAATTTGTTTTATCGTGTTCTTAAATTTTTTTTCCGCTGCATAAGTTTTATTTTACTTTGGTCGATGTTGGTAGTCAGTGTTGTTTAACATTGATAACAACATCGTAAATCTGATTTCAAAACCGTAGACCTTCAAATTTTACAATTAGCATCTAGAGCGGGTTACTTAACCTTTTAAGTACAGATCCTTATTTTTTAGGTGCTATGGACGCTCAAGGCAACCCAAGGCCACCGATCCTCAATGGGGAGAATTATTCTCTCTGGAAACAAAGGATGCGTTGGCACTTAAAGAGCATTGATGAACGTGTTTGGAAAACTGTCCTCCTTGGATGGGAAAAGCCACGTTTTACTGATGGTGAAGGCAAAACCTTCCCAAAAAAGGAAGTAGATTGGACTCCTGAGGAAGCAGCTGCTGCAAACTGGAATTCCAAATGCATCAATACCTTGTGTAGCTATGTAGATGCAAGCTACTATCGAGTCATCAAGAATTACGAGTCAGCTAAGGATACATGGGATGCACTCCAAAGTGTGTGTGAAGGAACTGCAAGCGTGAAGAAATCAAGACTGAGAATGTTGATGTCCACTTTTGAAGCAATGAGAATGGATGAGAAGGAGTCGACCATAGACTATGCCATGAGACTGTCAGACGTCACAAACGAGTGCAGAGAACTTGGTGAGGCAATAACTAACTCTCATCTTGTAGGAAAACTGCTGAGGTTTATTTCGAAAAAATATAATATGAAGGTGGTTGCCATAGAAGAGTCTAAAGATGTTGATAACATTGAGTTCAACACCTTAGTTGGAAACCTTAAGCAGTATGAGGTGGAACACTTTGGTTCCAACTCAAAAGAGAAGAATGTTTCATTTTCTTCCGAGACTAATCCAGACAACGATGAAGATGAAGAGGACTTTGATTTTAATGGAATTCTAAAAAAGATGGAATCCATTACCCTTGGTGAAGACGAACTGTAATTTGTTACTCAACGTTTCAACAGTTTCTTGAAGAAGAAGAAGAATAGACTTGGAGGCTCAAATACGAAGACCAGGCCACAGATGTCCACGCCAAAATTCACTGGATGTGCTCTTCCCAGATCTCAGTCCACTTCCTCAATTTAAAACACATCCAACCCCACGAGAGCACTCAGTGAGGTGTAATGTCATGAATGTAAAGGTTGGGGACACTACAAAAATGAATGTCCTAACACTCTTATGAAGAAAAGCATGGTTGCTACTAATTTTAATGAGGATGTCAATGAGTCCGAGTCAACTGAACCTGTTCCATCCTTATTTACCCATGTTGTTTGGGACAACGATGTCTATGTTGATAACCTTGAAACCAACATCGTGTGCTTGAATGTTGAAACTACTGATTACCATAAGGAGTACGAGCTGCTGAGGGTTGAGCACCAGCAACTGTTTGTCAGTTGGGGAAAATAGGTACTCAAGGTCAAGGATCTCGTGAAAGAAGTAGTGAAATTAACCAAAGAAAAGGCTGATCAGACTGACATAACTGTTCGATTGGAAACATCGCTCACCAAGAAGGATGCTAAGCTAGAGAAGGTGAGAACCGAGTTGACGAAGGTTCAAGGAACCATATCAAATCTGAACAAAGGCAAGGCGAAGCTTGATGAAATCTTAGAGAAGAGCTTCCGAGAAACCTTGAAGCATGGAATTGGATTTAAATCGATTCAGCCATCACATTCCTCAAGTCAAGAGCAGAAATCACCCAAGAAGCACAAGAAGAGAAGAAGACAGTTCGTGTGCCATCATTGTGGCGAGCCCGAACACATTCGGCCTTTTTGCTTGAAGATCATAGGCGAGAGAAGGCACTTTCAGAGAACTAATGCGGCTGCTAAATCCATTGTTGGTTTCCATCATACCAACATCAATACCAACACCAGATTCAAACAAGTGTGGGTCAAGAAAAATAACATCAAGTGTAATATGATTCATACCTCTCTGAAGTCCCACGTCCCTGGAGCCTGGTATTTCCATAGTGGATGCTCCAAGCTTATGACTAGTCAGAAGAGTTACTTTCCGACATTGTCAGATTTCGAGGTGGAAAATTAAAGTATGGTGGAGGCGCAAATGGCAAAATTGTTGGCTAAGGAACTCTCCATGCTCCCAGCATTGTAACTCTTGAAAATGTATTGCATGTAGAAGGACTTACTGCAAATTTAATTAGCATAAGTCAACTTTGCGATGGAGGTTTTAGTGTCAAATTCAACCGTGAGAAGTGTGAAGTCTATGAGGAGAATTGACCATGCATTCTCACTGGTCAAAGGACTTCAGATAATTGCTACCAAATCCAAAGTGATGCTTTTTGCAGACTATCCCAATTAAGTGATGCTAAGTTATGGCATCAAAAGCTTAGACACGTGAATTAAAAGATGATGGACAGGTTGGCCAAAGAAGAAGCTGTAAGTGGGCTTCCTAAGCTCAACACCAAGATTATTCCAGTGTGCGAGGCATGCCAGAGTGCCACATCCATCCAGCAAAGTCTTAATACATCATCTTGCTTTTAACTTCTACATATGGATCTCATGGGACCACTTGAGGTTGAGAGCCTTTGTGGTAAGAGGTATGTGTTAGTTATTGTTGATGATTTTTCTAGATTTACTTGAGTAAAATTTCTAAAAGAAGAATCTGAAACTTTTGAGACTTTCAAAAAACTTGCAAAGAAGTTGTGTGTAAGGTTTAATGTGAACATTGGCAGGATTAGAACTGATCACGGAAAAGAGTTTGAAAATGCATCTTTCTCTAAATACTGCACTTCGGAGGGCATAAGTCATAAATTTTCTTCACCTATTACTCCACAACAAAATGGCATAGCCGAACACAAAAATAGGACTCTTGCTGAAATGACTAGAACTATGCTCATTTCAAATAGCATAGCAAAACGTTTTTGGGCTGAAGAAATGAACACTGCATGTCATATTACAAATAGGGCTTATTTTAGACCAGGTTCATGCGCTACTCCCTATGAGTTGTTGATGGGTATAAAACCAAACTTGAGCTATTTTCATGTGTTTGGATGTATTTGCTATGTGCTCAACGATAGAAATCATCTAGCTAAACTGGACTCAAAAAGTGACAAGTGCATTTTCATGGGTTATTCCCAAAATAGTCATGCATATAGGTTGTTTAATCTTAGAACTCGAAGCATGTTTGAGTCAGTTAATGTCAAGTTCGACGATCTAACGAGTGGAGTCAAACCTACCGAGGATAATGATCTGGTTCATGATCAAAATCCTCAAGGAAATGTCACTCCTACTTCAGATGATAGTGCAGATATTGAGAACAGTGATGCAGGTGCTGAATCCAGAGAGTTGAGAGATGTTGATACCAATGTTGATACCGGGATACCAACATCAGAACCAACACCAAGCCAAGCCGCCGCCGAAATAGATTCTTATTCAAAAGACGAAGATTTAGCTGATCCCATTGATCTTCATCAGAGAGATATCCCATCAAGGATTCAGAATAATCACCCCGTGGGCTAAATTATCGGTGATTTAAATGAAAGGAGTACAAGACGGAGACAGATAAATTTTAAGGAGATGGTCAGGTACGTATGTCTGTCTACTAATTGTTCTAAGATTCGTGAGTCTTTGTACCTTTCTAAAACAGAGCCCAAGCGAGTGGAGGATGCGCTCAAAGATGAGTTTAGGATTTGGGCAATGCAAGAAGAGCTGGACCAGTTCGCCAAAAACGACGTTTGGGATTTAGTACCACGACCAGAAAATTCCCACGTGACGGGAACAAAGTGGATATTCAATAACAAGACTGATGAGGCTGGCAACATTATGAGGAACAAAGCTCGACTGGTTACGCAAGGGTATATGCAAATTGAAGGGATCGATTTTGATGAAACTTTTGCCCATGTTGCCCGCATTGAGTCGGTAAGGCTTTTGCTTTATGTTGCTTGTTATATGAAGATTTCATTGCATTAAATGGACATTAAGAGTGCTTTTTTAAATGGAGTCTTAAGTGAAGAAGTGTATGTTGAGCAGCCTAAAGGATTTGTGGGTCCTCAAAAACCAAATTTTGTTTTAAAATTGAAAAAAGCTCTTTATGGTTTAAAACAAGCTCCTAGAGCTTGGTATGAAAGGCTAACTCAACATTTGTTTTATTTGAACTTTAGACGAGGGGAAGTTGATAAAACGTTGTTCCTTCTTAAATCCAATAAGCACATCTTAATTGTCCAAATTTATGTGGATGATATTATTTTGGGATCCACTAACGAGCCGATGGTCAAGGAGTTTGTTACTCGAATGTCCGATACATTCAAGAAGAGCATGGAAGGTAACCTCTCATACTTTCTTGGTTTACAAATCAAACAGCTTGATGATGGTATTTTCCTTTCCCAGGCTAAATATGCTAAGAACTTAGTTAAAAAGTTTGGTTTAGAAAGTGAAGCTCACAAGAAAACGCCACTGGGAAAAACTGTGAAGCTGTCGAGAGACGGTGTTGGTAAGGGTGTTGATAACACCATGTATAGAAGTATGATAGGGAGTTTGTTGTAGTTGATAGCAAGTAGACCAGATATTATGTATAGTGTGTGCTTGTGTGCTAGATATCAGTCTAATCCAAAAGAGTCACACTTAAAAGCAGTTAAAAGAATTATTAGGTATATTACTGGTACAACTGAACTAGGTGTGTGGTAAACAAAAGATACTTGTACAGAACTTGTAGGTTACACTGATTCGGATTGGGCTGGGGATGTGGTAGATAGAAAGAGTACTACTGGGGGATGTTTTTTTCTGGGTAACAACTTAATCTCTTGGTACAGCAAGAATCAAAATTGTATTTCTCTTTCTACAGCTGAAGCCGAGTACATTGTACCTTGAAGTGCATGCACACAATTACTGTGGATGAACCAGATGATAGAGGACTATGGTCTGCACAGTAGTATCTTGACTGTGCTATGTGACAATTCCAGTGCCATTGACATCTCGAAAAATTCGGTCCAGCATTCTCGAATCAAACACATTGACATAAGGTGCCACTTTATTCGAGACCTAGTTGAGAGGAAGATTGTTAGCCTTGAGCATATTGGAACAGATAATCAGCTTGCTGACATCTTCACTAAGGCATTAGATTTCGAGACCTTCTCGCGTTTGAGAAGAGATCTCGGTATATGCATTGTCTGAATCAATTTTGGTTTGTGATGTTGTGAAACCCAATATCAACATCAGTCACAACATCTTTATACTTTTGCATGCATTTTTATCTTTCTTTTCATACACAATCCTAATGCATTGAGTTTTATTGAAAGTGCAATAAGGTCCTGTGTTGCAATAAAAGTGATGGCAAAAAGAACCAACCTCTTCAATTAGGTGATTGTGGGACTTGCCCGCAGAAATTGGTTTTCTCCCAGGTCCAAAAACAAGAGGTTTTTAACAGCAATTGCTGAAGATTAAAAGATTCAAATCCCTTCAAGGGTGAAGAAAATCTGGATACAGAATGATCCAATCTTTAAATATCACCTTCTTTAGAGATCTTGACGTAGTCATTAACTTGGGTTAAGGGGTAAGTTTCCATTGACTTCACCTAAGGTAATGTTGGTTTATAATGTTATCAGTAATAAAAAGCAACATTGGATCAAGTCACTGAAATCTTAATATGTTTTTGTAAATTTTTTTAGGTCATGTTTTTTAGGCATCCCGTAGGACATTCATACTTTGTGAAGATGCCATCTTGTTGTGCGTATTGTTGCTTGTGTTCCTTGTCTATCTTGAAATCTCTTAATTTTGTTTTGAATTGAGCTAACTAAGTGTTTCAGTGGAGTTAAAATCGGACGGCTGGACAGGTAATAACGAGGCAAATTTGGTGAGTGAAAACTAACATTGCACAAGATAGATGATACGGGGCTGATGGTTCATTTTTTTCTAGCTATGTATTTTTGGCCGATTTTGTGTTAAGGGCTGTGCAATTTAATTGTTAAAAAATGAGGAAGAGATAATGGGTTGTTAATGATATCAAGTAGCCTAAACTAAGGGGGAGTGGTTTTTCGTTTAAAAAGGAAATAAAATCGGAATTGGGCTCAAAAATCCGCATCTACTTGAAATTAGGTTTATTTTTCCTTTTATTTTCCTTTCTTCTCTCTCCTTCAACGGTCATTTTTTGAAAGGATAAATACTGATTATTTTTACCGTTTGATCACTTCTGTAATTCACCTCTCCAACTCTCACAAAACCCTTCTCTCTACTTCGAATTTGGTTTGTGTATTTTTGTGTGATTTTCAGGATGTCAGACCAATCCTCACCGTCAAAGGTTCCTGAACTGCTTGCCGGCGTACGCCGTTCTGGCGAACAGGGTCCCGCGCCCATTCCTAAGGTTGGTGGCCTGGACATACGAGAAGAAATTGGTGGTGGTTCCTCTTCAATCCCAACACCGGTATCAACATCGCCACCACCCTCTACGGCGCATGCTTCTCAAGCTGATGTTCCAATTCTGACGCCGATTGACGCCACGCCTTTAGCACAAGTGTTCCCAGGACAGCCCTGGAATGAAATTGAGGTTGATGATCCCCCCAATTTGGCGTTTGTTGATGAAACTTTTGGGCGAGTGGGGAATCCTATGTTGAAAAGGTCGAGGCGCCTGCGCAATATTCCACCCGGTGTTGTGTCGCCCGTAGTATCGAAGAGCAAGGCGGGGCCGTGCCGCAGTGTGCCGATTGAGCATATGATTCTCACGGAGGATGTCACTGTGATGTCCGACCCCGATGATGAAGATTTTATTCCTGCTGCTCCGGTTGAAGGGTTCGTGCCACCGCTTTCTTCTGCCTCGAGTCTGGCAGAAAAGAGGTTTACTCGTCGGAAACAACTTGTGAGGAAGGCCAACAGGAGACCTAGCCCGGCGAAAGTCAAGGTTTCTCCTGGCTCTACTGCGACAGAATATTCATCCCCTCCCTACACTATTTTGAATTTTATCACCGGCGAAGTAACCAGCTCTGCCAAACCGCCTGCCGATGTTCCTCCTCCATCCTCTGTTCGTCATGATTAACCCGAGTTTAATCTAGAGTTGTTTGAGTATTCCCCTGATTCCTCATTGATGTGCCCCTTCGAGATATTCTTAATGCTTGCAAGAAGGACAAGAAGAAAAAGAAAGTGGCTGCGGAGGACAATGTTGCTATTCATGTTGGTTCCTCCATACCAACATCACATCATTCACCGTCTGTTTTATCCTCAAGCACTACCTCTGTTCCGATTGCTTCACGTGCTCCCACGCCGATTTTGTCCGACGCCTGTGCTCACTCCCAGTCGTCCACGGGTCCTCCTTCTCAGGCCTCTGAGCTTGAGGATATGGTGCCTTTTCCGGAGAAATTTTTGACCCCCGAGGCTGCCGAGTTGTTGGCCGCCTACCAGACCCGCCACATGATCGCCGAGCGCCGAGTCCCGGTTGAGCTATTCGAGAAACACAATCTGATTGCCTATCTTCAGCACAAAGGTATGTATTCCACCGTTTCTACGGAAATGCCTTTTGTCCGAGAGATAGTTGTGGAGTTTTATGCCAACCTTTTGCCCTCTATTATTGATTTGGAGTCCGTGAATTATGGCAAAGTATTTGTTCGTGGCAATGTGTTTTCTTTTACTCCTGCTTTAATTGATGAGTTGTTTGGAACTGAGCCATACTGGGGTGACTTGATGACCGCCGGTCGTCAAGCGTCAAATTTAATAATTTATTTTCCTCAGCTTCTCTCAACTAACTAGTAGTAGCGATAAGTAAGGGTCGAACCCACGAGGAGTGTGGTTAGATTGTGATGATTCGTATTTTATTTAAATAAATGATTGGGTAAGAAATTATGAATTAATTCAACTAATAAAATAAACAAGCAATTAAACTAGTAAGAAAATAATTAACGAAGAATTCAATAATAATAAAGGCCTAGTTCTAGTTCAGTTTCCACCCTCGATTCACTCATTTAACTAACTACAATATCATAATTCATTCATCACATGCGATTAAAAACCCTAAGTAGCAATAAGCTCTGCTACTCGAATTTACCCTTACTGTGTACTCAATTAAAATAAGCTCTTTAATTGAATCTAATTATTGAATAACCTAGAATAAGCTCTCTAGGTTCAACCCAATAACAACATTAATTATTAGGAAAATAGATTAATCTAGGCAAAAAATGCATAAGCTCGATTCATTCAACCTATGTTGTGTTGTCCCTAACGATTTGCAATCATTAGTTGCTTCAGAGAAATAGTAATTACGAAAATTACAGGGGAAGCAATCCTATTTCTATCAATAGATAACCAATCCCTAATCTAGGTGATCAAGCCAAATTAGAAATTAAGCAATCATGAATTGAAAATAGAACAACCCAAACAATCGCATATGACGAACGAAAAACAATATTGCATAAATCAATTAAATATAGTTTCACGAGGGTTTCAACATCCCTAGAACTAGATAATAAGTTTACTCACTCATGGAGTTAACAAAATAAAAGAAAAGGTTCAGATAAACAAACATAATCCTTGATAAAATAGGAGAGATGATGTGTTGAACTTGAATCTTGCGTCTTGGAACGTCAATCTTCAAGTTCCCTTGCGTGTGGATGACTTGGAATGAGTTGGAACCTCTCTTGACCTCCTTAGAACCCTAGGATATGTTATATTATGCCTCTGGGATGAAATAGGGTCGGGGTTTATATAGAACTCCTTTTTCTTGCCGCCCAAGATACTTCCTAAAATAATTCCGCCGAGTCGGCGTCGACGGAGCGTCGACTGACGCGAACTAGCCCTCGGTGTCGACGTGAATCACCTTCCTGCATCGTCCAGTGTGCGTCGTCCTGCATGCGTCGACATCGACACTTCAGAGCATGAGCGTCGACTGCATGGGTCGACATCGACGCTTCAGAACATGAGCGTCGACATAGCATTGACGGAGCGTCGACTGACGTGAGCCAGCATTCGGCGTCAACCGCACATCGCGTCGACTGACGCGGTCCATCCTCGGCGTCGATGCGTCATCGATGCATCATCCTGATTCTTGATTCTTCTCTTCTCGATTCATCAATCCTCGTTTCTCTACTTCCTTGTGCGACATCCTTCGATAAATATAGCACCAATTACTGCAAAATAAAGAAGAAATATACAATTGGTGCTTGATTGCTCCTAATAACAATTATACGAGAAATAAGCATATATGATATTATTAAGCACATAAAATCACTGGAATTAAACCGTCAATTAGCATGTAATRTCTCGTTTGTCAAATCCCCCAAAATTAAACCTTGCTTGTCCTCAAGCAATATGAAGAATTAAAGCATAGGACAAACATAATATAAGTAACTCACTCAAATTACCCAAGTGAATTTATTCGAACTCTAGACACCACTATATTTTTAGAGATCTTAGACGTGTCATGTATTGTCCTAAGTGATCCCAGTAGCTTGGCAACCCCTTCTTATAGACGTCACATCATGGTGCCCCCTTTCCACTGAATGGTTTGGCTCTATCCATCATTGATATCTCGTTCTATCCCATTTATTTATTTTTTCAATTGAGGCCCGCAGCTCCGCACTACCGTCCTTGACTTCATAGTGATGATAAGGCGCTGGACAGGAGGATTGTCTTGATTGGGTGTGTGATTGTTGAGTTCACCTCCGCCATGTTTTGAGAATTTGATAGTGTGATGCGCCTTTGAGCATAGGCATGAATTGTTTAGCTACTAGCATCTTCGTTGGACTTCGCTCTTTGGAATTTGTAAGCGAATGCACTTGATAAATACGGATAGGCAGCTGTTTTGGCACCTCAATTCTTTTTAATTTTTCAATTTTCTACTTTGACCATGCCGGTATACCCCAACTGGACTTTATTTGACTTCTGTTTCTACTAACGAGATATCATCATGCAACCGCCAACTTCAAGGCCCCACACAAACTCATATTAAGTACGGCAACCACAGGTACATATCAATAACACAATAATCTAGAATTGACGCCCCATATATGAATCACAAAAAAAACACTAACATGCGTACCTTTGACCTCTAAATCAAATGACGACTAAAGACTTTAACCGAAACGTAGTTCATCAAGGCAATTCAAGCAAGTACTCTTTATCTTTTCCTTTTAATCCCCCGGTGTTTATCCCAAAAATTGTCAAAATTTATCAAATTTTTAGTACAAAACTCCTCAATATAATCACAATAACTCACTCCCCCAAACTTAAACATTGCTTGTCCCCAAGCGAATGCAAAACAAGAACAAGTACATCATAATATCATGGGGAAAGAGTAGGAAAAGAAATCACCCGGGGAAATGTCGAGGTTCGTGGTACTATTGAACAAGATGCTTGGTCCTTTGAAAAGTGGCCCACACATCCAAAACAAGACATCGCCTCCCAAGCTGCAAGAAAAATAAGAAAAAATAGAAAAGAAAACAAGTAAACATTGGGTTGCCTCCCAACAAGCGCTTTTGTTTAAAGTCGTTGGCTCGACTTATTCCCATGATCACGTCATAGGTGGTTGTAACGCCCAAGTTTTTATTTTATTTATTATTTTGAGCCCAATTTTTCTTTTTATTTTATTTTAATTCTAATTTTATAGCTTATTATATCTAGTCCAATAAGCCCTTTTATTCAAATCCAATTACATTATTTTTATTTTATTCTATTTTTACCAAAACCAAATTTAAACAATATTAGTTTTATTGTTTTTATGTTACTAAGGCCCAATTTCAATAATATTATTTTGTTTACAAAATTCTAACCCAAGCCCACCAAGAACCAAAACCCTACTCTTTCAAAAAATGTTTGGTCTTGTTTTAAAAGGAGTAGTCCAACCTTATCTACTCCAACTACACATTTCCTATTCCCATTCTGCTTTTCAGCCGCAATAGGTAAGCCATACACTGTTTTTTTTAGAGGCTTTCAGAGAAACAATTCTTCAACGAGCTACAACTTGATGAGAGATTTCCGGACGAGCAACTACTTGCGGTTGAACACGTGGATCCATGGTATGCTGACTTGGTAAATTTTCTGGTTGCTCGTGTGTTTCCAACAGGGCTGACGAAAGCAAGGAGGGACAAGCTGAGGAGTGATGCGAAATATTATGTGTGGGACGATCCATACCTTTGGAGGCATTGTGCTGATCAAGTCATTTCGAAGGTGTGTCCCCGAATCGGAGTTCCACGCTATTCTTTCATTTTGCCATTCTCATGCATGTGGAGGACATTTTGGATCGAAGAGAACTGCGCATAAGGTACTTGACAGTGGTTTTTATTGGCCATCCCTATTTCGAGATGCGTATGAATTTTGTAAGGCATGTGAT
>BMAC01000231.1:997567-1011047 GCA_014905375.1 Phtheirospermum japonicum
ACAATTACACGGGAAGCAATCCTATTTCTAGCAATAGATAACCAATCCCTAATCTAGGTGATCAAGCCAAATTAAGAATTAAGAAATCATAAATTGAAATTAGAACAACACAAACAATCGCTTATGACGAACAAAAAACAATATTGCATAAATCAATTAAATACAGTTTCACGAGGGTTTCAACATCCCTAGAACTAGATAATAATTTTACTCACTCATGGAGTTAAGAAAATAAAAGAAAAGGTTCAGATAAACAAACATAATCCTTGATAAAATAGGAGAGATGATGTGTTGAACTTGAATCTTGCATCTTGGAACGTTAATCTTCAAGTTCCCTTGCGTGTGGATGACTTGGAACGAGTTGGAACCTCTCTGGACCTCCTTAGAACCCTAGGATATGTTATATTATGCCTCTGGGATGAAATAGGGTCGGGGTTTATATAGAACTCATTTTTCTTGCCGCCCAAGATACTTCCTAAAATAATTCCGCCGAGTCGGCGTCGACGGAGCGTCGACTGACGCAAACAAGCCCTTGGCGTTGATGCGAATCACCTGCCTGCATTGTCCAGCGTGCGTCGTCCTGCATGCATCGACATCGACGCTTTAGAGCATGAGCATCGACTTGGCGTCGACTGCATGGGTCGACATCGACACTTCAGAACATGAGCGTCGACATAGCGTCGACGTAACGTCAACTGACGCGAGCCAGCCTTCGGCATTAACTGCACATCGCGTCGACTGACGCGGTCCATCCTCGGCGTCGACGCGTCATCGACGCATCATCCTGATTCTTGATTTTTCTCTTCTCGATTCGTCAATCCTCGTTTCTCTACTTCCTTGTGAGACACCCTTCGATAAATATAGCACCAATTACTGCAAAATAAAGAAGAAATATACGATTGGTGCTTGATTGCTCCTAATAACAATTATACTAGAAATAAGCATATATGATATTATTAATCACATAAAATCACTAGAATTAAACCGTCAATTAGCATGTAATTTCTCGTTTGTCACTTGACGGTTGATGATATGAATGAGGTGGTTTCGTTCTTGTTTGGTGGTCTAGTTAATGCGTGGTTTGAACAGCTCCCTAGTACTCGCCTGTCTTCTCTTTACTCTATTATCCATAAGCTAGCTATTTGTAATTGGGTTCCCTCCAAGAACACAACGTGTGTTACGCGGCCTCAAGCCCAGTTCTTATATAGGCTTGGGAGAGGAATCCAATTCAGTTTTGGCCAGCATGTTTTTGATATTGTTGCTAAGTTTGCTACCACGAAGTCTGCGGCCTCGTTGTGTTTTCCTTCTTTGATTTTTAGCTTGCTAAAGAACCAAGGTTTGACACTTCATCCCGATGATGTGCTCATGGGTGAAGCTGATTGGTTTGCTTTGAGAGGTCACCATGTTACCGGTGCCAGAGTCATTGATCTTCTTTGGCAGGGGCCGCTTCACGCCGATGTTGGTAGTGGTGTTGGGACGGCCGATCCCAACATGGTCCGCATTTCTGCACAGGTCCTTCGTGCACATGTGGCTTCCATTGATTTGCAGATGACTCAGCTGAAGGCTCTTCGTAGCTCTCTATTGCAGGCCCTTTCGTTTTCTTGTCAAAAAGGGGGAGAAGACGATGGCGTTGTTGAAGATGTTGCTGGAGATGATGCTGCCGCTGAAGATGTTGCTGGAGATGATGCTGATGGAGAAGATGTTGTTGCTCCCGAAGCCTTGGCCAGTCTTGCTAAGGAAAAGCGAAGGAAGTGAATTCGCTCTCGCAATAAGGCTTTGAGGAAAATGATGAGAATGCAGAAGAGGAAGAGGAAGGATAAGGGTGAAGGAACTTCGACATCCCCTCGTCGTTCGAAGAGGGTTCGAAGTCAATAGTTCCTGTATTCTGATTTGTTTTGTTAAGTGTTATTTTGAACAATGTTGGTTTGTAATGTTGGTTTGAATTGTTAACAACATTGGGTGTTTTGTTTAGGGGGAGTTTTCTAACTTAGGGGGAGTTAGTATTTTTATTTTTCATTTATATTTGCGTCGTAGTGTTTTGTCCATAAAGGCAAAAGAGGGAGATTGTTGAGGAATTTATTCTTGGCGGTAATTCCTTTTTTTGTTATTTTCCTTTCTTGGGTACAAAATAAGTTAGGAAACTGGATTTAGAATATATTGTGTTTCCTAGTTTATGTTTAAGACTTTATTAGTTTCCTAGATTGTGTTTAGGATTTGTTTTGTCTTATTTACAAAGTTTAGGATTCTAGGATTGTCTAATTAAGACAAGAGAATCCTAAAGCTTGATTAAGACTTTTATGCACGGGATTTTTGCAAGGAAGAGAACGACGCAAGACGTGACGCACGAGCAAGAAGAAGAACACGAAGACTACTTGGAGCCGTTGTTCGATATTGACAAGTTATTTGAAGTTGCGTGACCAACGAAGAAGAGCTTGATCAACCTAGGCGACAAGTATTTATTATCATGTGTTTTGATACTTTAGTTTTCATATATTACTTAATATTTTTGTATTGATCGAAAAACAAGAAAGTAATATAGTTTTCGGGTTTGTACACCCAAGTTCACAAGTACTTTTACTTGTGAACTGAATTTGTTTTATCGTGTTCTTAAATTCATTTTCCACTGCATAAGTTTTATTTTACTCTGGTCGATGTTGGTAGTCAGTGTTGTTTAACATTGATAACAACATTGTAAATCTTAGACTTATTTTCAAAACCATAGACTTCAAATTTTACATACTTTATAAATATTTGTCAAATTTTTAAAAGCTTGCCCGCAAGAGTACGGGATCGCGTGTAGGTTGGTAAGTTGAACCGAATCGTCTCTCAAGGCAAACTAGTCTTGTAAATTCCTTTTGTGTTTGTTTGTTCATGAATAAAAAATAAAAAAAAATCTAATCTGAACACATAAAATAATAAATTGATTTCTATGCAGAATTACAAAAATTAATAGTTTTGAAAATAATTAAGAAACTTGGGTTCTAGAGCTTTGAATCGTTTCTACGATCTCTTTGGATAAACCCAATTGATGGTTCACAACGATTCTAGGCTCTAGACCCGTTAGATCTAGCCAATCAATTTCATCAATCTCAACATCATCATCACCAATCTCAATAACATACAATTTATCATCATACATGGGGGGTTTTGTTTTGTTGGAGATTAATTATTAAACTATCAAGCATGAAAATCTTTTAAACTAAATTAAACGAAAAGAAAACTTACTAATTAAAACGATGAGATTACAGCGTCTTGGATGTAGAAAACTTGAATCTAAATTATCTAAAAATTAATCTAAAGCTAGAAAACTAGATCTAAGAATTTTGAAGAGAAACTAAAAACAACTCGGCACTCGTTGGGGTTGTTAATCCCTAAGAGGCCTTAAAAACCCTAAGAATAAGTTTAAAGTGTTTCACTATAGCTTAGGTAACTTAAAATTTTGGATTTATGGGGTAGTATTTATAGAATTTGGAAATCTTGGGCAACAAGTCACGAAACCGACTTCCTGGGCACTTTACGGTAGCATTTTATGGTAAGGAGCTACCATAAGCAGCTACCGTAAGCTTCTATGTCCAGTCTTTACGGTAGCGTTTACGATAAGGTAGCATTAGGTAACCCATATAGAAAGCTATCGTTAACTCTTCATTTTTGTACTTCTGCACTTCGACAACGGTTTTGGGCAGCGCTAAGTAACTGTTATAGATAGCGGTAGCACTTTACGGTAAGGAAGCTACCGTTAACAGCTACCGTAAATGCCTTTGTTCTTCTTTTACCGATTCTATAACGGTTCCAGCATAATAACCGTTATAGAAAACATGGCAGCTTTAAATTCTTGCTACTTTTTCGCCGGAAAGCTCGATCTTTGCCTCTCGATCATCATACTTCATCTCTAAGTGCTGAACTCTTCTGGTTACTTAGCTATAAAGTGAAAAACCACAAATAATTTATTTGTTTGCATCAATTAAGGTCAAAACATGGTAAAATAAGCTGGAAATACAAATATACGAATTTAAGCTCAAACTACCCAACTTATACCAAAAATAATAAGAAAAATAAACTAAAATACTACTAAAATTCAAGACATATACTTGTTAATCATCATGCACAGGTAAATATAATGTGTATCGTAATAAGAGACAAATTCGTATACAAACTCGATCCACTTAGCTTAGTGATCCAATTAACACATCCCTTCTTTTGAGAAACTCTTGCCTACTGCTCTTTTCTACAAAACACTTGTGCCACAAAATATTTGATGAATTCCCAACTGAATACCCCTGAAGTGTACTTTTCCCCAATTAAAAATAGATTAAAAGAATATAGAATAATAGATAGTTATAGAAGTTCCAAAATAATGAATTCTAAAAAAAGAAAATAAAAAAATGCAGCGAAAGATAATGAAATACCTGAAAAACCACCGCACTTATCGATGGGAACATCTCTAGTAGAATTGCAAAGAGAATTTTTCACTTGGTGCATCGTCGTTTCGGAAGTTTATGGACTTAATTGGCGCAACGAAGGTCGATCTCGCTATGTCTTTGTGAATTGATAATTTCTTACCTTTGCTGTGAAAATACGCTCGCCTTTTGAAGGCATCAAATTGGCATAAGGTGGTGCTAGATTGAGTATTGAGACTTAGGGTAAGTGGCGGCAGCGACCTCGCACATGGTAGTGGTGGCAACAGTGTTAGGTGGGGAGGGAGGTGAAGCTTTGGGCTTGAACTTTATTCGGGGAGAGAGAGGGAGAGAATGGAAATGAACGATTAATTCTCATTTCCTAATTTAAAACTACAACTTATTACATTACTGAAGGTTATGCATTATTGTATGTCTTCCTAGAAGGCATTTTACAACATACCTTCTGATAATTTAATATATTATAAGGCAGTTAAAATATACCTTCTAAACAATTGATACATTAGAAAGTATTTACAATATACCTTTTGAAAAGTGTGACCTACAACGGGTGTAAATATACCTTTTCAAAACATAATATACTAAATACCTTCTAGATATGTTCAATTTTGATTTTAATTATGAAAATATCACCAAACAACATTCTAGATATGGTCATTTTTGATTTTAATTACGAAAATACCACCAAATAACATTTTAGAAGGTGGCCGAAACACCCGCTCTAGAATGCTTGTTTGAGAATGTGTTTTTTGTACTAGTGAGGGTGACATTAGCGTTGACATGTCACTTTTACAAATCTGCTGAATGTTTTATTTCTATTCTTACAACTCTGCTCCGCAACACTGATGGAGACACCAACGCAACCATGTTTGTTTTGTAAAATAGCAGATTCATCCAAGTCGCAAAACAACGCATAAATAAGCTCCAAACTGCACCAAAACTAATGAACGATAAAGAATTGCAAGCCCTAATTCGCTAAGTTGCTCATAAATAAAAATAGAGAACTATTAGAACAATCAACAAACCAAGTGTGTTTTGTGCAGAGTGTAAACAAATAGCAGCGGAATTAAAATAACACAACGCAAGCTTTTAATACTTTTAACTACACGAAAATAATTATTGTAGTCGTGACTCAAGGCGAAAATATATTTACTCGAAAAGTGTATCAACGATTACACATGATATTATAAACAAATAAAGACTACAAAAAACTCCTAACGAGTATGAATGTTCTAAATCAGCACTACTCTTCCAAAAGTTAAGAATCAAAATCTCCAGGATTTGATCTTAATAAAAATGCAAAAGCGTGGAAGAAAAATAATTCGTTTAACAGGATGTTAGTGGAGATGTTGCAACACGAGCGGTAACATATGCGTCTAGGTATATTTGATGTTGATCTAATAAATCGCTCTCAAATCTAAACTCTGATCTTTCCGTGTATTCTCTCTTTGTATTCAGCGTAATTAAGTTGTAGAGCAAGTCCTCATATTTATATAGACATCTTTGTTTGTAAAGAGTCCTACAAAAGAAGAAAAGAATATGTACATAATATATTGCAAGTAAATCACTTTAAATAAGGAGAGAAGATAAAACCTAAGACTCCTAATAAATCAAGACTTTCAACATACAAATTCTAACTAGGATAAAGATAGGGAAAAGTTCATCTTTGTTCCATTATGTTGACCACTTTCCAGAAAACATACGTGATGTTGGCCAGCATCAAACTACGTCTACTAAGTTGGCAAATTGATCAAAAAGAGGTATCATGATCGAGGCCAAATGCTGATGTGGCATGATTATTTATTTTCTTATTTTTTATTTAATTTTAAATATTAAATGAAGAGAAAAGTATGTTTTGCCTCTCCTCATTTCTTTACTTTTTCCATTTCTTTCTTTCTTAAAAATATTGTTGAATACTTTTTTCTTTCTAAGTATTTTCTTAAAAAGTTGACAAAAAACTATATCAGAAACAAAATAGCAGCAAAACATGTGCGAAATAAAATTCTTGTATATTTCTAAAGTTTTTCAAACAAAAATTCATCAATATCGGAAAGGCCAAGTTTATCCCCTCAGAAAAGTTGGATCATAACACCCCGCTACTTGAAACCCTCGACTCACTTGCGCTGTACAAAAAGAATCACTGTCACCCATATCAATAGCCGCCTGCTTGGCAGACACCACCATTTCTGACCGAACCACCATGAACGCCGTCATTTCTTCTCAGCCGAGAACCGCTAAACCAATCCCTAACTCCATCATGCCATGACCACCGTCCTGCCGCTCACGGTTAAAGTTCTTGACCTCCCGCTGTTTGTGTTATTTTCGTGGATAGGAATAAAAGTATTAGAAACCTCATACGTATCAAACAACATATTAAACTCCTAATCCTTTCCAAACTCAAATAAAATATTAGACTCCACACTTTGCACATGGGAGCCAAATTTCAACAAATAGATAAATATCAGCAAGTGATGCATGTCCTTAAATTATGATTAAAAATATGATAAAGGAAAATCTTCACACACAAATTTACTAAAACCACAGCTGCTACACAATACAGTCCCGAATATGATGACATCCTGGATGACATTCGTCCACAAAGTCAATGGATTGAAAATTTTTGTAACACCCATGCATCAAATTCACATTTTCATATTTTTTTTTTAATTATCATTGTGCATTAGAAATATGATTTTAGTCCCAAGTTCGTCGCCATAAACGAATTTCCTATTTTAGTTTTAAATAATCTAAGAATTCTATTTAAACGAATTTATAGTTCGTTTTCAAATAGAATTATATTATCAACTTTAAAAACTATTATAATTATTTAGTAATTTATTTATCTATTTATTTAAATTACTATTGAGTAGTCTATGAAATTATTCGAGTTAATTATTGGGTCATCATTTGGATAGATTCTTTACCGGTTTTTAAACGAAGCCCAACAACTAGCCCAAGCCCACCAAAACACAACCCTAACCTTTCAAAATGAATTTTGTCTTGGTATATAAACAAAATCCTAACCTTATCCACCCCAATTCTCCTTCTGCACCGTCTACAGCCACCAACACTACTCACTTCCTTCACAAAAACAATTTCAAAGCCTACCAACAATCATTTAATTTTCTGTACACAACAAGCAACAACATACAATAGGCCACAACACATAGGTAATGAAATGTTTATTTTTATTTTCTTTTGTGTTTCAAAAATTTTCAAACAACCACCTTCCAGCCACCACATTCAACTTATCAAGGAGAAAGGCAATTTAACGAGGGTCGACTTTACTGCAAACACCACCACAACAATCTTTCCCCAAGCCAAAACCAAACTCGAAACCACCGTGGTTCAGCCCCACCCACAAGAAAAACCACCACCAACCACTACCTTTGGTCCGTAAATCCGTACGCCTGACTGGAACCCACCACAACCAGTCGCGGCCCGAAGTCAAGCCCGACTCAGCCGCAATCGTCGTCTTCTTGGGCCGGAGACCGTCGTTCTCCAGCCGCCGCCTTGCTGCCGCCCTTATGGCCGTCGCCATCGCCGGAGGAACCGTCGAGTACTGGGTCGCCATCGATTTTCGGAGAAGGTGGAAGGGAAGACGTCGCCGCCAAGTCTGACCTGGGCCCAGCCGATCCAAAGTCGAAAACCCTGTCTGTTCGCCATTTACCGTCGCCTCACCGTCCGAACAGCCACGAGAACCGACCTAAAAAACCAAGACCCCGAGCCGCCGCCATGGATTGATCAAAGGCGAAGGTCGCCTCGCCGGTTGCTGTACACAGCCGCTGGTCTCCGTCCGCCCGCGCCGATTTTTCGCCGTCGTTGCTGCGCGGTTCCTGAATTGGAGAAGAAAGGAGAGAAAGAGACAGAGACGGGCAGATGATTTAGGGATTAATGGGTTGAAAATCTGAATATAAATCCATTTTCCAAAAATTCCAATTTGACCCCAAAGTTTCCAATTTTATTCGATTGACCCCAGAATTTTGTCACACTTCCAATTTAACGCCCAAAACTCTTACCATTGTTCAATTGAACCCCCCCAGCTTACCAACAACCCCAAGTTCAGTCCCCAAACTTACAAAAACTCCACATTGATCCCCCATCTTTTGCCACTCTTTAATTTTAGCCTCCATGTTTATCCAAAACCCCAATTGAGCCCCCGATCTATCCAAAACTCCTAATTCAACCCTCTAAGTTTTGATAACCTCGATCCAACCCAATAAAAATTAATAAATTCCAATTGAGTCCATTATTATTTATTTTAATATTATATTCTGTATTTTAAATAAATAAATATATATATATATATATTACATATTAATATTTAAAAAAATTATTCAATTATATAAATAAATATATTATATATTAATATTTAAAAATTATTCAATTATATATATACTAATTAAGTATATTTTTCAAATGATTAGGTGACGAGAAAACCGGGACGTAGGATTCAACCACGTCCATTCACTCAACTTTTTCACGACTTTATTTCGAGGTAGGGACCATCGACCTGTCTTATGTTAAATTCTATGTGCTCAAATCTATGTGCAATGTGTATCATGAAATTCTATGTTTATAAAATAATATAGTCGTGGACCGCAAAAGTTGTCCGTGACCGGGGAAAAGGGTCATTGGGTTTATCCCAGCGTGCTATATCCAATGATTAAAACCAGGGGCCTTAAGTGCCTATGACCGGGGAAAAGGGTCATCGGGAAAGCCTATGACCGGGGAAAAGGGTTATAGGGGAAACCCGCCGCGTTTTAGCTGCAGTCAACTGTCTTCCAAAGTATAATTATGAATTCTATGGTTAATTGTACTATTTCTGAGTTTGTATAATTTTGCATGAGGTATGTCGGTGTAACTATTGAGTACGTTGAGCTCATCCCAAATCAACGATGTTTTTCTTTCAGGTACAAACAAGAATATTGAGTGAATGGGAGACGAGGAAGGAAAAAGGATACTTGTTATCCGTTTTGTTTTGTGTTTTTAAAAGAATGTGGAATAGAAGTAAATCGTACTTTAGCTATCGTTTTCCACTGATAGCAATTTGGTTATTTTTGTTTTAAATATTCCGCTGCGTAAACTTGATCATTTTGAAATTTACGAATTTTACTATGTTATTGTTATGAAATTCAAAATTTATTTGTGACGCCAAGATTCCTTCAATTATTATTTAAAATGTAAATCTATTTACAATTATCGAAATCGGGGCGTTACAATTTTTAATCCAGTTAATGACATAGTCATTTTAAATTGCATATGCGTATTATATATTTTTTGTCAGGGAGTAGTAGTACCTCCACTTTGTAGCAACAAAAGTAAAAAATCTCATAAGATCACATTGATCATTGATTTGATTTAGAAATTTATTCTTCATCCCTAATCTTTTGATATCATAAACCAAGAACATCAATATCGGAAAGACAACAATATTGTATACTATGAAATAGGTAACAATGATCAGCTGCTCTTAAACCTGTAAGAGAGCAAGTGTTAGAATCATCAAACACTTTACAACAACTTTTGCCAAACTTCACATCTAAACCATCATCACAATATTGGTTTATACTAAAGTGATTAACCACAAGCACTTTAGTATAAAACATATAATAGGGTTTGAGTAAACCATAATCATTAAATGTACCTTTACCAATTGTCATATCATGAAGACTAAAAGAAACACAAACTTGACTTACTTTCCGAAACTTACAATTAGTCAAATAATCCAAAATTCCCAACAAGTATCGGGAAAAATCACAATAAAACAGCCATAAACCAGGGATCATTAACTTAAGTGAGGTGTAGACAACATTACAACTGGAACCTGAATTCTTAACCAAAGTGGTTCGAGTAGAATGTTACTAAAAGACTCCAACATTTCCACCAACACAAATTTCAGAAAACTTTTGAGCACGATCAGATTCCATTTCAATAAAACAAAGTTTAATGTGTCTAAAAACATAATACCAATGAGAAATAAATTGACGTTTCTTGAAAGTGATTTTTGCTTAAAAGAATGCTTCACATTGGTTGGTGTCGATGTAGACTCGACACACTTTTCTTTAAGAAAAATAAGTTTTATAAAAGCAAAAATACCCGTAAAAGGAACCTCGTCATGTTTTGTTTTACCCTTATCTAATGGATTAAGGAAAACAAGAGAGTTATCAAGATCAAGTTTAACAAAAACATCACCATCACTGTGCTGGAGACCTACTTCTGACAGAACATCATAATTTAAACAAATATTAGTGCAGTCTAAAAAATTTGGACTGAATGTCGATGGTGATGTGTCAACATTCCCACCAACATCCTGAACAGCAGCACAAAGAGGGACGACTTCTCCCTCCAGAGTTGTGAAAAATTAGTTTTTCTCAACATTAGTTTCTGTCTCTACTTCCTTAGACTCATAGTCACTTAAACAATCCTTAAAGCTACTTCTCACTAAAGTATTAGCACATTTAAAAGAAAAGTGGTGAAAATTAGGCCATTAGTGACCTGAACTGTCTGCAATCTTACAAAAAAATTGATATCCATAATACATTGAAATATTATTAATTACATGTTTTCTAGGATTTGAAGGATAGTTTTTTTTAGAGTGATCAGTTAGAAGTTATGGCCTCTTGGTTGAATGCACAATTCATTTGAGAAAAAATAAACAATTAAAGTTGACTAAAGTTTTCAACTTTCAGAGACCCGTATGTGATTTCCCTTTATTGGTTTGTTAACCGTCTTTGAATGAATTCTGTCCATAAAACCTTTTAATATAATTGTCGTGTCTTTTTTTTTTAAAGTGTACAGACCCAAGTGTGTCTACCTCCGGTTGTAACAACTAATGGGACATGATCATTCCTACTCAAGAGGATAGCTGCAGCATTAAATAAGAATAAAAATAATAGTGATTATCAAGTTAAAGAAAAAGAGAGAATATGAAACAAATGTGTTTTGTATGAAGAAATTCTTCATACATATATAAATAATTATTTAAAAGTTTAATATTTATTGATTCATTTTTCACCCCCAATAAAACATTTATTTTGTGGCGAATGTGTGTTGAGAATTGGATTTGCATATTATTTTGGTAGTTTTTCATAATCAATAAGTGTATACATGGCTTCGTGTACTAATCTCTCCTGACACATTACTAATTCTCCTAGCGTAGATTTACTTGTTGTTAATAGATCAGCAAGAGTATTGTTTCCGATAGATAACTCTTCAATAGAGTTCGTAAATATCCAAGCTCATTAAATTAACCCCATCTATCTGAATGATGGGTCTTAACTCAGGAAGAAGAACTAGTAGTAGACATAAAACCATCCATTATGGTTCTATATTGTTCGAAGAAAATGCTTAGCCAATTCAATGCGTTAAAACAAAAAATATCTTCTTCTTCGAACCTTTTGATCTTCCCAATCATTCCCCGTGGGCCCCTCTTCTCCTAATTCTCCCCATTCTACCAATAAATTGTCTAGAATAATGCGTAAATCTAGATTGGCTAATTGTTCTCGAATAGCACCTGCACCATTAGAGATTTCTCGATTGCGAAATATATCAAAGCCCCGGGTAGTAAAAAAAAAAGTGGGATGCTGTATTTCAAATATTGAATTTTATATTTGAATAAACCGCGTAATCGCAAGAAAGTGGGTTTTTTCGTTATGGGTCTAGCTAAAGAAAATTTGGTCCAAATTTTCTTTAGCTAGACCCATAACGAAAAAACCCACTTTCTTTCGATTACGTGGTTTATTCGAATATAAAATTCAATCTTTGAAATACAGCATCCCACTTTTTTTTTACTACCCCGGGGCTTTGATATATTTCGCAATCGAGAAATCTCTAATGGTGCAGGTGCTATTCGAAAAAAAGTGGGATGCTGTATTTCAAAGATTGGATTTTGTATTCGAATAAACCGCGTAATCGCAAGAAAGTGGGTTTTTTCGTTATGGGTATAGCTAAAGAGAATTATGGATAAGATCCTTTAGGATCTCCACCCCCCCCCCCCCCCCCCCCCCTTCAAAATCGGATGTGAAAGTTTCCTTTCATCCGGCTTAAGTAGGTCCAGAAAGGAGTTCTCGCCTTCAAATCCTAGAAAACATGTAATTAATAATATTTCAATGTATTATGGATATCAATTTTTTTGTAAGATTGCAGACAGTTCAGGTCACTAATGGCCTAATTTTCACCCACTTTTCTTTTAAATGTGCTAATACTTTAGTGAGAAGTAGCTTTAAGGATTGTTTAAGTGGACTATGAGTCTAAGGAAGTAGAGACAGAAACTAATGTTGAGAAAAACTAATTTTTCACAACTCTGGAGGGGAGAAGTCGTCCCTCTTTGTGCTGCTGTTCAGGATGTTTGGTGGGAAATGTTGACACATCACCATCGACATTCAGTCCAAATTTTTTAGACTGCCACTAATATTTGTTTAAATTATGATGTTCTGTCAGAAGTAGGTCTCCAGCACAGTGATGGTGATGTTTTTGTTAAACTTTGATCTTGATAACTCTCTTGTTTTCCTTAATCCATTAGATAAAGGGTAAAACAAAAACATGACGAGGTTCCCTTTTACGGGTATTTTTGCTTTTATAAAACTTATTTTTCTTAAAGAAAAGTGTGGTCGAGTCTACATCGACACCAACCAATGTGAAGCATTCTTTTAAGCCAAAAATCACTTTTCAAGAAACGTCAATTTATTTCTCATTGGTATTATGTTTTTAGACACATTAAACTTTGTTTTATTGAAATGGAATCTGATCGTGCTCAAAAGTTTTCTGAAATTTGTGTTGGTGGAAATGTTGGAGTCTTTTAGTAACATTCCTACTCGAACCACTTTGGTTAAGAATTCAGGTTCCAGTTGTAATGTTGTCTACACCTCACTTAAGTTAATGATCCCTGGTTTATGGCTGTTTTATTGTGATTTTTCCCGATACTTGTTGGGAATTTTTGGATTATTTGGGACTAATTGTAAGTTTCGGAAAGTAAGTCAAGTTTGTGTTTCTTTTTAGGCTTCATGATATGACAATTGGTAAAGGTACATTTAATGATTATGGGTTTACCTCAAAACCCTATT
>BMAC01000231.1:1011072-1027775 GCA_014905375.1 Phtheirospermum japonicum
CTCCTGACACATTACTAATTCTCCTAGCGTAGATTTACTTGTTGTTAATAGATCAGCAAGAGTATTGTTCCGATAGATAACTCTTCAATAGAGTTCGTAAATATCCAAGCTCATTAAATTAACCCCATCTATCTGAATGATGGGTCTTAACTCAGGAAGAAGAACTAGTAGTAGACATAAAACCATCCATTATGGTTCTATATTGTTCGAAGAAAATGCTTAGCCAATTCAATGCGTTAAAACAAAAAATATCTTCTTCTTCGAACCTTTTGATCTTCCCAATCATTCCCCGTGGGCCCCTCTTCTCCTAATTCTCCCCATTCTACCAATAAATTGTCTAGAATAATGCGTAAATCTAGATTGGCTAATTGTTCTCGAATAGCACCTGCACCATTAGAGATTTCTCGATTGCGAAATATATCAAAGCCCCGGGTAGTAAAAAAAAAAGTGGGATGCTGTATTTCAAATATTGAATTTTATATTTGAATAAACCGCGTAATCGCAAGAAAGTGGGTTTTTTCGTTATGGGTCTAGCTAAAGAAAATTTGGTCCAAATTTTCTTTAGCTAGACCCATAACGAAAAAACCCACTTTCTTTCGATTACGTGGTTTATTCGAATATAAAAATTCAATCTTTGAAATACAGCATCCCACTTTTTTTTTACTACCCCGGGGCTTTGATATATTTCGCAATCGAGAAATCTCTAATGGTGCAGGTGCTATTCGAAAAAAAGTGGGATGCTGTATTTCAAAGATTGGATTTTGTATTCGAATAAACCGCGTAATCGCAAGAAAGTGGGTTTTTTCGTTATGGGTATAGCTAAAGAGAATTATGGATAAGATCCTTTAGGATCTCCACCCCCCCCCCCCCCCCCCCCCCTTCAAAATCGGATGTGAAAGTTTCCTTTCATCCGGCTTAAGTAGGTCCAGAAAGGAGTTCTCGTTACAGATCATCAAATAATGTATAACCTCGGTATTCTATTTTCATTCCCTTTTCTTTTTGTGTATTCCCCAAGCTCGCGCAATGTTTTACTTCAAGCGTGAAGTGAAACAAGGAAAACTATTTCAGCCTAGTTAAACAATTTCAGACTACTTCACCCCGTCAACACACATATATAGATTGTATGAAAATAAGATTCTACGTATCGGGTAGTATGTTTTGCCATAATAATTACAAACTACCATTTCCATTTTCAAGGCACACTCACACATCGCCAACAATAACAAACTAAACAAACAATTGCCATACTAAGGATCTGTAATCTACGACATATACTTGAATTGCAAAATTATTACTCATTCACCTATCATAAACACATAAATCACTGTATTCTCTCAAATCTTTTTAATGCCCATCTAGTTATAGACTACATCGACATGAAATATATCTAAAGTGCATAATTATGAAGAAATAAAACGTACGTAATATATACAGACTACCAACTCAAATTCCATAATGAACCAACAAGTCGGTAAAAGAATTACACACTACACATACAATTTCTATACTTTATATTTGACTTCTCCAACAGATATTGACTTTGAAAATTTATTACTTATGAACTAATCATAAACAAATAAGTCATTGACTACTCTCCAATCTTTCCTGGCTTTAGAGGTMAGAATTTACGTTTCAAAAACAAAAAACTCATGCGGTGTATTCAGTGCTTTCAGAGTAGGTAATTCCAGACTACCCTTYTCCACATCAAAACTGAGACACACATGTACCACACCCTAAATTGTACTACTGTTAATATGCAATGTAAAAAATAACAATAGTTTCAAATTATAGGGTGGAAAATTGCATATTTTGTCTACAAAAACTTRTACAAATTCCATACTGCCCATCCAACTTTCTGAATTTAGAGTAGATTATTGAATACTATAGCAACAAATTTTTTTTCGGAAATTTGGTACTAGGTAAATGATGAACTAGGATTATTGAAAGCAACAAAAATTTTGTATTMCGCATCTAACCTTCTACTATACCTCCACCTAAAAATTATGAGCTAATTACCTATTAAATCCATCAACATAATATACTACCCCAAAMAAAAAATCACTTTCTGAATGTAGGGTGGTCAATCGAATTCTTTTCCCAAAGTTTTTAACAATTCTGAACTAGATTGATTATGAACTAAGATTTTTTGGAAGCCAGAAAATTAACACACTACACTTTGCGAGTTCTGCACACTTACTTTTGATTACAAGAAATTCATTAAACCTTTGTACTTATAGACCAAGAATTAATTTCATTTTTTATCCGGCAGTGAAAAACCATTAAAAAACAAAAATAAATTACGTATGCTCTTCGGAATCAGTCATCCTCACAAGCTACTATGAGACAAAGATTGGGAATGTCTCTTGCTACAAGTAGTTCAACTTTACAACCCTTGTTCCACAAATTTGTAGATCCAATTGTTGTAATATGGGTTGATAATCATCGCCAAAACCCAAATAGTGATATTCTCTTATTCAATTCACAAAATTTTGTGCGCCTAGTACGGAAAGAATTACCTTCTCAAATCTCCCGTACAAAATCCTCCATCACTACCCCATAAAACTGAAAATTGAAGTTGGCTAATTAGAATTTCTTGGAAAAAACCTTTAATCACCTCCCACAGCAAAGGTAGTCATAAATTTTGTGATGATTTTCCATGATTTTTTCAGAGTGTGTATAGAATACGAAATTTTCAGACAAATCATAATTTCTGATTTTCTGGAATGAATTGCGGGAGTTACACATGAGAGAGGGAATCGTCAATAATACTACATATTCAGATTTTATATTATATAGGGGCACCACGGCCAAAAGTTGTATACATATGAGTAAATGTGGAAGTTAGACTTATAGTTGGATTATTAAGGATATTTTTATTAATTATTGGCCTAGTTGGGAATTCTCCCTTCAAAGTTTATAGTTAGGAATTAAGTTGCTTGTTATGAATGGTTATGTTTCATGTAAATTGAGTACTAGTCTTAATTGTACTCGGCTTCTTCAAAGATTGAAGAGAAGTGTCAAGTCTAGATTGTACATTACCAAGTTCTTCATCTTTTGTTGTGAGAAGAACCTCCAAATGAGTGATAGACGCTTTCAGCTCATCATTCTCATAACTCAATCGTTCGATATCCTTTTGTAAGAAATTTGACCTTTTGAACAAACAAGACCTAACTTTGATACAACTCCTCATATGCCTCCATTAACTCAGTGTCCTTATCATCGAGGTCCTCAGCCTTCACATCTCCTATAGCAATGATAGTGGAATTAAAATTCACAAGATTAAACTCTATAAAAGGTGTTCGACACTTAGAACCAATAGGTGAATCTATAAGCTTGCACTCAGGATCAACACTTAGTGTTGTCAAGTGCCCGCTCAAGATTCCAATTGAAATAATTGCAGGCCCTAATTCGCTAAGTTGTTCATAAATAAACATAAAAAACTATTATAACAATCAACAAACCA
The DNA here is from genome assembly GCA_014905375.1 of Phtheirospermum japonicum. Taxonomy (NCBI): domain Eukaryota; kingdom Viridiplantae; phylum Streptophyta; class Magnoliopsida; order Lamiales; family Orobanchaceae; genus Phtheirospermum; species Phtheirospermum japonicum. The sequence goes on from BMAC01000231.1 coordinate 1,014,536, forward strand.
AGTGTGTTTTGTGTAGAGTTAAACAATTAGCAGCAGAATTAAAATAACAAAATATAAGATTTTAAAAATTTTAACTATAATAAATAAATTCTTGTAGTCATGCCTCAAGGGGAAAATATCCATACTCAAAATGTGTATCAACGATTACACATGAAAATATGAACAAGTACATACTACGAAAAATTCCTATCGAGTATGAATGTTCTAAATCAATACTACTCTTCCAAAAGTCAAGAATCAAAATTTCCAGGATTTGTTCTTAGTAAAACGCAAAATCATGGAAGAAAAATAAGTCGTTCAACAGAAGTTAGTGGAGATGTTGCAACACGAACATTAACATCTGCGTCTTAGTATATTTGCTGTTGATCGAATAAATCGCTCTCAACTCTAAACTCTTATCTTTTCGTGTATTCTCTCTGCGTATTCAGCGTATCAAGTGGTAGATCTAGTTCTCATATTTATATAGACATCCTCGCTTGTAAAGAGTCCTACAAAAGAAGGAAAGAATATTTACATAATATATTGCAAGTAAATCACTTTAAATAAGAAGAGAAGATAAAATCTAAGACTCCTAATAAATTAAGACTTTCAACAAAAAAATTTTAACTAGGAGAAAGATAATTACAACCTATAATTCTAATAATATACAAGATAAATACCAAATAAGAAGGAATAAAAGCCTTAGAAACCTCATACGTATCAAACAACATATTAGACTCCTAATCCTTTTCAAATCAAATAAAATATTCCCTCCAATGTCTACTAAAAAATACAAAATAAGATAAAAATACGTCATGATTACCACAAATATGCAAAATCCCTAAAAACAATGCATTTTTACGATGCATCAGTGATCATCCTTAGGAAACGATTAGGTTCTACGATGTTCAAAGTTGGGAAAACTCTCATTTGATGCACTTCTTACAACATAATATCTCGTATAATCCATTCAAGTCTTATATTCCCGTTTATGTTATATTAATCCCATTATAACAAAAATTAATATGTACTTTCTCAATTACACCCATATCTATGAATGGTAAGATGACAATCACGGTCCAATCTCTCTCTTCAAATCTGCTAACATAAAGTACTTTCCTTCTTTAATTCATTTAATTATAAATCCTTCTTCAATTTTTTTAGGTAGTATAGATTTATGCTACCGTGTAGTATGGATTACTAAAAGAGAGTATGGAATGTCTAAAACCTTGAAATGGTTGTACCATGTATTTGAGCAGTAAGTACGGAATCCCAACAAATAGTATGAAATGGTTGTACATGAGTAGTTATTAAAAATGAATCCAACAATTGATGCACCAATCGACATTCACAAATTTTCGCAAGATAATTCAACGAAATGTTTTGTTACTAATTATGTAATATACATGTATATAAAAAAGAATACAATATCCACGAAATTTGCTATGAAAATAAAGTATTCCAAAGCGATCATTACTATAACATTAATTTTAGACGAAGATATACACAAAGTATACTTTCTACTAACAACACCAATGCCACTTTCATTTGGTCATCACAATTGCTTCAATGAATTCAGCCTTCAATTTTCGGACCTTGTCTTTGTGAACTATGTCAGTCATATCTTCATTTTGCACAACTTCCTTCGTGTGCTAGTCAGTGTGCTAGGCATGATAGTCTTGAACTGCCTGCAAATTAAATTTAAAATGACACATTAGTTAACAGAGATTCAATAATATATAAAAATAATTCCAAACTTCTCAACATAAAAATAACATTTAACTGAGTAGTATGCATTTAATTATTGTAATGTTAATGTTGAAAATACAATCAAACAATAGGTGAAATTGTGTCTTTTTCATCATTTCTATATTTTTGTATTAATCGCACGCCCATATGTTTGAGTTTCATTCATTACTACTGCCATCGATGACCTGAACTATCTGCAATCATACAAAAAAACTGATACATTAGTACATTGCAATATTATTAATTACATGTTTTCAAGAATTTGAAGGCAAGAACTCCTTTCTGGACCTACTTGAGTAGGATGAAAGGAAACTTTTACGGATGATTTTAAAGGGGGGAAGATCCTATAGGATCCTATCTCAATTTTTATTTTGCTAGACCCATTACGAAATAACCCACTTTCTTGCGATTACGCAGTTTATTCGAATATGAAATCCAATCTTGGAAATACAGCATCTCACTTTTTTTTTACTATTCGGGGCTTCGATACATTTCGCAATCGAGAAATCTCTACTGGTGCAGGTGCTATTTGAGAATAATTAGCCAATCTAGATTTACGTATTATTCAATTCGTTGGTAGAATGGAAAGAATTACGAGAAGAGGGGCCCACAGGGAATGAATCGGAAGATCGAAAGGTTCGAAGAAGAAAAGATTTTATGGTTAGACGCATGGAATTGGCTAAGAATTTCTTCGAACAAATATAGAACCATAATGGATGATTTTATGTCTATTACCAGTTCTTCTTCCTTAGTTAAGACCCACAATTCAGATAGATGGGGGTAAATTAATGAGCTCGGATATTAACGAACTCTATAGAAGAGTTATCTATCGGAAAAATACTCTTACTAATCTATTAACAACAAGTAGATCTACTCTAGGAAAACTAGTAATATGTCAGGAGAAATTAGTACACGAAGCCGTGGATACACTTCTTGATTATGAAAAACTACCAAAATAATATGCAAATCCAATTCTCAACACACATTCGCCACAAAATAAATGTTTTATTGGGGGTGAAAAATGAATCAATAAATATTAAACTTTTAAATAATTATTTATATATGTGTGAAGAATTTCTTCATGCAAAACACCTCTGTTTCATATTCTCTCTTTTCTTTAAATCGATAATCACTGTTATTCTTTTTTCTTATTTAATGATGTAGCTATCCTCTTGAGTAGGAATGATCATGTCCCGTTAGTGTCTCCAACCAGAGGTAGACACAGTTGGATATATACACTTTTCTTTTAAATCACACACGACAATTATATCAAAAGGTTTCATGGTCAGAATTCATTCAAAGATGGCTAACAAACCAATAAAGAGAAATCACATACGGGTCTCTAAAAGTTGGAAACTTTAAGCAAATTTAATTGTTAATTTTTTCTCAAATGAATTGTGCATTCAACCAAGAGGCCATAACTTCTGACTGATCATAAACAAATAATTCATTCAATACTCTCCAGTCTTTCCTGTCTTTATTGGTGAGAATTTACATTTCAAAAACAAAAAACCCATGCGGTGTATTCAGTGCTTTCAGAGTAGGTAATTCCAAACTACCCTTGTCCATATCAAAATCGAGACATACTACATTGTACGGGAAAATTTCATTTTCGATCCAATATGTTGGCTATATTCCAGAAATGGTACATGATGTTGGTCATCATCAAACAACATCTGTTAAGTTGGCCAATTCATCAAAAAAAGGTCCAAAAAAAGCCCGATCGGGCTTTTTTGCTAACGTGGCGTGATTCAATACTTTCTGATCATTTTTATTTAATTTTAAATATTAAATTGAAAATAAAAAACTGGGAAAATTCTCATTTTGATCCATTATATTGGCCACATTCCAGAAAAGGTACATTAAATTGATCATCATCAAATCATATCTTCTAAGTTAACCAATTCATCAAAAAAGGTCCAAAAAATTTTTGATCGGATTTTTTTCGGGTGTGGCATGATTCTATATTATTTTATCAATTCTCTTTTATTTAAACACTAAATTGATTAAAAAAATCTGTTTTGCCTTCATTTTCTTTTCTTTTAATCAAATTAATAATATCATAATTAATAAAAAAAACCAGTGATAAATACATAAAAAAATATAAAATTAATATTCTAATCTATATGATTTTTATATTATTTAAATATTAATTAATACAAAATTATTAAACTCAGAGATAAATATAAGAATATAAAATGAATCTTAAAAAATAATAAAACATATATAAAAATATATATGAAAAAATATCTTATAAATGAATTTTGAAATATCTATATTTATTATATATTTTTGAATATTTATATTATATTTTTATATTTATAAATAATTTATATCAATTCTTATTGATTAAAATTTTATTAATTAAATTAACGGAAAGAAAAGAAAAACGGAAAAAGAAAAGGGAGAGCAAAATAAATTGTTGTCTTTTATTTAATTTTTATAATTATATAAAATTGATAAGAAAATATAGAATAATACCACGTTAGAAAAAAAATCTGATCAAGCTTTTTTGGACCTTTTTTTGATAAATTGGTTAATTTAGCAGATATAATTTGATGATGGTCAGTTTAACGTACCTTTTCTGGATTGTGACCAAAATTCTCTCAATATTTTATTTTTAATTTAATATTTAAAATTAAAAAAAATATGATAAGAAAGTATTGAACCACGCCACGTCAACAAAAAAGCCCGATCGGGCTTTTTTTGGACTTTTTTGATGAGTTGGCCAACTTAGCAGTTGTTTGATGATAGACAACATCATGTACCTTTTCTGATATGTGGCCAACATAGTGGACCAAAAATGAAATTTCCCTACATTGTACTACTATTAATATGCAATGTAAAAAAAAACAATACTTTCTAATTGTAGGGTGGAAAATTGCATATTTTATTTACAAAAACTTCTACAAATTCCACACTGCCCATCCAACTTTCTGAATTTAGAGTACAAAATTGAATATTTTAGCAACATTTTTTTTTTCGAGGATTTGGTACTAGGTAAATTATGAACTAGGATTATTGAAAACCACAAAGATTCCTTATTGCGCATATAACCTTCTACTACATCCCCACCTAAAAATTATGAGATAATTACCCATTAAATCCATCAACATAATAGACTACCTCCAACAGAAAATTACTTTCTGAATGTAGGGTGGTCAATCGAATTCTTTTCCCATAGCTTTTGACAATTTTGAACTAGAATAATTATGAACTAGGATTGTTTGGAAGCCACAAAATTAACACACTATGCTTTGCGAGTTCTGCACACTTACTTTTGATTACAAGCACTACAAAAAAAGTGACTTAAAGTAACATAAAATTGTAGCACTTTTTATATTAGGTGATTTTTGTAACACATGCTTGTAACACTTTTTATATTATAATATTTATGTAATATTTATGTAACACTTTAGAAATATACAACACTTCTATGTAACACTTTTAGTTAGGTAACACTTTTTTTGTTAATTTTTTTTAACATAAATTTGTATCACTTTAATTCAACAACAATTTAAGTAACACTTTAACTTAATTAGTTAAAACTCATTTTGCAAATACATATTATGACACTTAAAGTGAAAATTATTTCATAAATGTTTATGTTAAGAGTAACACAACCAATATAAAACCAAAAATAGCAAGAAGAACAGTAATCAGATAGTAGAAACGAGTGGAAAAAAGTGCTTAACTTTTATTCCTCAAAATCAGTTCGGATCGGCCTTAGCTGGACCCTTTTTACAGGTGCTTGACCATGAAATATAAACTTTCTCTCTCTAAAACTCTCTATGTTTCTCTTTCTAAATGATTGGGGGATCTTTCTCTCTCTCTTGGAGAGGCTATTTATAGTTTCCAATGGAAACCCTAATTGGACACTTGTCTTATTCTCATTGGTTCACCAAAATCCTCTGTCTATTTTGTCTTTATCTCCTTCCCGACCTCAACAAGTTTCCACCGCCTTAGTGCCGACCTCAACCTTAGTTCCGACCTCAGCCATTTTTCACCGACTTAGTGCCGTCCTCAGCGACTTGGTGCCGTCCTCAACTGTTTTCTGGACAAATTCAAGGATGGTGAACTGATGACCCCGTTCGGCGCTTCTTGCTTGAAAAGGGAACGAAAGTGAGCCGAGCAGGCTGTGCCCATGCTGGATGAGAACATCCTACTCGGAACTTTCTGCTCGACGGATCGTAAAAAACGCTCAACATCGGACTACGGTTGTGCTGGCGGATCATGCCGAGCTCGGCAGCTCGGCGGAGGAGCTCACCAGCTCTCGTCGAGCCGTGCGTCAACTCTCGGAAGATCGGCGGGAGAGCTCGGAAGCTCGGCGGAGGAGCTCACCAGCACTCGGCAGGCCGTGCGTCAGTTCTCGGGAACTCGGTGGGGGAGCTCGGCAGCTCGGCGGAGGAGCTCACCAGCTCTCGACAAGCCGTGCGTCAACTCTCGGCAAGCCGTGCGTCAACTCTCGGTAGCTCGGTGGGGGAGCTAGGAAGCTCGGTGGAGGAGCTCACCTGCTCTCGGCAGGCCGTGCGTCAACTCTCGGCAGCTCCGGCAGAGGAGCTCACCAGCCTCTCGGCAGGCCGTGCGTCAGCTCTCGGGAACTCGGCAGGGGATCTTGGCAACTCGGTGGAGGAGCTCACTAGCTCTCGCCAGACTGTGCATCAGCTCTTGGCAGCTCGGTGGGGGAGCTCGGCAGCTCGCAGAGGAGCTCAACAGCTCGGCGGAGGAGCTCACCTGCTCTCGGAAGGCCGTGAGTCAGCTCTTGGTAGCTCGGCGGAGGAGCTCACCAGCTCTCGACAGGCTGTGCGTCAGCTCTCGGCAGCTCGGTGGGGGAGCTCGGCAGCTCAGCGGGAGGGAGCTCACCTGCTCTCGACAGGCTGTGCGTAAGCTCTCTCGGCAGCTCGGCGGGGGAGCTCGGCAGCTCGGCGGAGGAGCTCACCAGCTCTCGGCAGCTCGGCGGAGGAGCTCACCAGCTCTCAGCAGGCCGTGCGTCCGCTCTCGTGAACTCTGCGGGGGAGCTCGGCAGCTTGGCGGAGGAGCTCACCAGCTCTCGGCAAGCTGTGCGTCAGCTCTCGGCAGCTCGGTGGGGGAGCTAGGCAGCTCGGTGGAGGAGCTCACCTGCTCTCCACAGGCCGTGCCGTCAACTCTCGGCAGCTCGGCATAGGAGCTCACCAGCTCTCGGCAGGCCGTGCGTCAGCTCTCGGGAACTCGGTGGGAGAGCTCGACAGCTAGGTGGAGGAGCTCACCAGCTCTCGCCAGACTGTGTGTCAGCTCTTGGCAGCTCGGTGGGGGAGCTCGGCAGCTCGGCAGAGGAGCTCAACAGCTCGGCGGAGGAGCTCACCTACTCTCGGCAGGCTGAGCGTCAGCTCTTGGCAGCTCGGCGGAGGAGCTCACCAGCTCTCAGCCAGGCTGTGCGTCAGCTCTCGGCAGCTCGGTGGGGGAGCTCGGCAGATCAGCGGAGGAGCTCACCTACTCTCGACAGGCCGTGCGTCAGCTCTCGGCAGCTCGGCGGGGGATCTCGGCAGCTCGGCGGAGAGCTCACCAGCTCTCGGCAGGCCGTGCGTCAGCTCTCGGCAGGCCGTGCGTCAGCTCTCGGGAAACTCGGCGGGGGAGCTCGGCAGCTCGGCGGAGGAGCTCAACAGCTCTCGGCAAGCCGTGAGTCAGCTCTCGGCATCTCGGTGGGGGAGCTAGGCAGCTCAGCGGAGGAGCTCACCAGCTCTCGGCAGGCCGTGCGTCAGCTCTCGGGAACTCGGCGGGGGATCTCAGCAGCTCGGTGGAGGAGCTCACAAGCTCTCGCCAGACTGTGCGTCAGCTCCTGGCAGCTCGATGGGGGAGCTCGGCAGAGGAGCTCAACAGCTCGGCGGAGGAGCTCACCTGCTCTCGGCAGGCCCGTTCGTCAGCTCTTGGCAGCTCGGCGGGGGAGCTCGGCAGCTCGGCGGAGGAGCTTACCAGCTCTCGGCAGGCTGTGCGTCAGCTCTCGGCAGCTCGGTGGGGGAGCTCGGTAGCTCGGCGGAGGAGCTCACCTGCTCTCAGCAGGCTGTGCGTCAGTTCTCGGCAGCTCGGCGGAGGAGCTCACCAGCTCTCGACAGGCCGTGCGTCAGCTCTCAGAAGCTCGGCGGGGGAGCTCGGCAGCTCGGTGGAGGAGCTCACCAGCTCTCGCCAGGCTTGTGCGTCAGCTCCCGGTAGCTCAGCGGGGGAGCTCGACAGCTCGGCAGAGGAGCTCACCAGCTCTCGGTAGGCCGTGCGTCAGCTCTCGGTAGCTCGGCGAGGGAGCTCGGCAGTTCCTGCTCGGCGGGCTACGATCTTTACTCGGAGGTCAAGGCTAGCATCTCTCAGCTGTTCGGCGATTTCTGCTCGACCGAGCGAGTTCTCCAGATTACTTTTAGTGGTTCGGCTCGGTTCCTCCGTGGAGTATTTGGGACGTACCGACCATCAACAATAAACAAATTTAGTTTTGCAAAAAAATATTAATTTTAAGTTGATTATAAATTCCTTATATTTTAATAATATACACTCATATCATAAATTTGTTAAAACAAATTCTAAAATAAACTTATATAAAGAATTAAAAAAATTATTTTACAAATATTATTCCAAATTAATATGAATATAACATAAATAAGTAAATAATATTTCCCTCCTTTTCTTTTTCACCAAAAGTGGCAAAATAATTATGTAAGCTGGAATAAACGCGCCTGCATCTCAATTCCTAACCCATCTCTATATTTCCCTCTAACCCAACCCTCTTTGTCTCTATCACAAACCACAAACCACCGCCAATTGAGGTTCGTCTCTATCACAAACCACCACAACGCGGCACCGCCATCACCACCATCGAGAACCCTAACTCAAAGGAGAAAACCTATGGAGTCTCCCACCGCCGTCTCACCGAACACTCTCACTTCGTCCAAGATATCACCCTCACATCTAATGGCCAGTTTACTCTCTCCGGGTACCAGAACGGCGAGCTCCGCCTCTGAAACCGGCAGGCCAAAGACACTGCCCACGCCAAGGACGTCCTCTTCGTCGAAGATTGCCAGATCTTGTAGGCGTCGGGCGACTAGAGATTTGTCTTGAGAACACTGTCTGTGAGAATTTAGGATTTGTGGGATATGGAAGTTGCTTGGAAATTAAAAAAAAAAGTAAAATGGTGATTTTGTTTTGTTTTCTTTTCTTGTGAGAGTAGCTGTCGTGGAGGGTAATTGTGGATTTAATTATGCCATTAAGTATTTTATTTATTTATTTATTTCTATTGTTTAGTCAGAAATGAGAATGCTTGTAAATTTTGAAAATTAAAGTCTTTTGGGGGGAGAACTTGTTTTGATTGTTTGGGATTTCGGGAGCAGGATAAAGGTTTAATTCTGTCGTTAGTTGTTTTGTATGCTGTTTTTGTTTTTATTTTATTTATCTTAGTTGTGAAAGTTGGGATTGTTTCTTTTTTTTTTTCCCTCTGGAGAGTATGTAATTAAGGTTTTATCTGTCCAACTTATTACGCTAATTGCCTCCATATGTATATGTTAATCCCATGGCAGGGCTTTCGCTGGAGTCCCAGGAGCATACAGCTATCTTTTTGGCTGTTAGATTCTATCGTAGTTTTGTAATGGAATATGACATCCACACTTTGCTTGACTTGGCTACAACAGGTTGCATCATACTTTTTGTTTCTCCTGTATACACTCCATATTACTTTGCTTCTTGATATTGGTCGAGTTTGAAATTCAAGAGGGCTATATTTGGATATTTATCGTGCTTGTAATTCATTAGTTACTTCTACTTGCAGGTTTAATAACGTAAAATATCATCAGTTTAAAGCCATCTGCTTTTGAAAATGGAAACAGCATGTGGGTCCATAGTTGAGAAAGGCGCGCCTGAGGCACTCAGGGCGATGGCCCAAACGCCTATCCAGCCAAAAGGCGGGCCCTGTGCGAAAGGCGCGTATTTTTTGTCCTTAGTGCGCCTTATTGTGCGCCTTAGTGCGCCTTTTTTGTGCCTAGGCACGCCTGGCAAACATGCTCAATATCTTTTTTTTTAATTTAAGAACGTATTCACACTTATTAACATCCCAAATGAATATAATAGTTGTTATCATGTCATAATAATGTTTATAACTTTTGTGTTTAATGTTTGGTTTGCTCTTCTGGGTTACCATGAATAATTTTTTTTTGAAATATAACTATTTTTACCCTGTAGTTGTTTATTTATAATCTAAAAACAAAGTTAATATATTTTTAAATTTTTTTAAATTTTGCGCATTTTGTGCAAAAGGCGCGCGCCTAGCCGTGCGCCTTGCGCCTCAGGCTCCAGAAGGCTTTACGCCTAGGTGCGCCTCTCACCTTTTTCAACTATGTGTAGGTCTCTTCTACACGAACTGCAGGTATATAATTTTATTTTTTTTTAATTCTAGTTGATCAAGATTGTATTTCTTATGATTGTACAAATTCTATTGATAAACCTACCAGATAATATGGGACGAGGTTGGGGAAAGTGATGCGGAAAAGGACGGGATGTTGCTTGAACTCGAACAAGAATTTTTAGAGGTTTATAGAAGAAAAGTAGACCAAGCGAACAAGAGTAGAGCTTAGCTGAGGTAGGCAATTGCTGATGCTGAGGTCGAGCTTGCTGCCATCTGCTCTGCAATAGGGGAGCGGCCAGTACACATTAGGCAGGTCAGGGCCGACGATGAAGTAAGCTCATTTTTCTTTAAAGATATAATTGCAGTAAGCTTATTTTTCTTTAAAAATATATTTGGAATTGTCAGTTCTTAACTTTTGATGTATTTAACTGTTGATCATCTTTGTTAGTTCTAGTGGAGATTATCTAGTTGTTTTATTGGACAAAAAAAAAAAGAACTTGGCGTTAAGTTTTATTTTTCTTTAAAATCTTGAATTTTCTTGTTAATTTTTAGTTTTAGTTAGAAGTTGCTTTTTTTTTTCAAACTGATACCAAATGGATTAAAATATGAGAGGCATGGTATATCTAGCTAATGTACAAATATACACTAACAATAAATACCATACTGCCTCAAGAATTCTAAAAGATGCCCCTCTTTCTTTTTATAATATAATGTGGGGTTATGATTTGGTAGATATTACAAGATCAGAGGGGGCTTACAAAATAACAAATAAGTACATAACCTCGATGAAATTAATGACAATTTCTATCTCTTGCTGATTCAAGCTATATATTTACCTATACTGAGATCGGTAGAGGTAGTCATTGCCGAGCCCGAAAAATTATAGTCGTAATTTGATATAGTCGTAATCATGGCGGCCGTTTATACTATTATATTTTAGTAGAGAGGGGGCATTGGAATTGTGTTCAGTAAGGAAGAGCACTGAAGGATAGAGAACTCTGGATTAATTCAGTTCTTTTTTGTAATTTGTTGACAAGTTAATATACTTTGATACTAGGGCAAACTATAGTTATGGTTTAAGAGTTCTGGGTTTAGCTTTTCCATTGTTATGGAGTTATCATACAGAGTTAAAACTCATGTGACAACTCTAGATTAACTTAGAGACATCCTAGGATTGTATTTTTGAGCCGTATTTCTGTTGAGAATTTTACTAGACTCAGTTACAATTTTTGAACTTCATGTGTTTGAAATGGATATAAGATGGAAGAAATCCCCATGATATGGTTTAAGACACTACAAAAAAACTGCAATTTTCCGAGGAGAAAATCGAGGTTATTTTTCCCCTCGGAAAACACCGAGGGAAAATCGAGGGAAATGAGAAGCCCTCGTTTTTTTTCCGAGGGGAAATATTCCCCTCGGTTTTCCCCTCGGAAATCAAGGGCCAAAATTTACCGCCATAATTATCGAAGGTAATACCGAGGGATTTACGAGGGGGATATTTTTCGAGGACCAATGCCCCTTGGAAAACCGAGGGGTAGAAAATACCTTCGGTTTTTAAAACATAAAAAAAATTAAAAAAACAAAATAATTTTCGGAGAACCGAGGGGAGCAATTTCCCCTCGGAAAAAACCGAGGGCCAATGACAACCCTCGATTTATTTAATAATAAAAAAATTATAAATTAAAATAATTTTTAAAGAAAGCGAGGGTCCCCTTTCCCCTCGGAAATTTCCGAGGGTCTTGGCCTCCCCTCGGTTTTTTCCGAGGGGAATATGCCCCTCGGTTTCTTTAAAAAATTAAAAAAAAAATAGGAAAAAATAGAAAAAAATAGAAAAGTCGTACAAATGAAACAAATCCTATCATCTCGGGCACGTAGTGAGGTTTTGGACCAATTTCGGTTGAAAAATATGAACAAGCATGTGCGTATCCACACGTTTCGTGCAATTCGACCAAACAACCAAGATACGATCGATCGATCAAGTCGTTCGGTTGGAATCGCGAAGCGACGAGGTGTCGTGATCTTGACGAGGGGGCGGGGGGTGCGTATCGTGATCCTGGAACATCGAGGGTTGGTCGTGCCTCGTTTCGTGCGCGTTTCATATTTTTTTTCGAATTGTTAAATAAAAAATAGGAAAAAAATATGTGAAAACACCAAAAATTCACGAACGGGGCGGGGAGGGGTTCGTCTCGGCGTCGTGCATCCACGGGGTTCGGTCGGCGGTCGTTTCGTGCTCGTTTTCTATTTTTTTCCTATTTTTTACTAAATAAAAAATTTAGAAAATACGCTAGAGAAAATAAGAAAAATAGTAAAAAATGAAAACCCAAAAAATTCACGAACGGGGCGGGGAGGGGTGCGTCTCGGCGTCGTTGATCCACAGGGGTCGGTTTCCGGTCGTTTCGTGCTCATTTTCTATTTGTTTTTCTATTTTTGTTTATTTTTTAAAGAAACCGAGGGTCCCCTTTCCCCTCGGAAATTTCCGAGGGTCTTGGCCTCCCCTCGGTTTTTTCCGAGGGGATTATGCCCCTCGATTTTTTTAAAAAATTAAAAAATAAATAGGAAAAAAATAGAAAAGTCGTACAAATGAAAAAAATCCTATCATCTCGGGCATGACGAGATGCACCCCCCGCCCCCTCGTAGAAATCACGACGCCTCATCGCTTTGCTTTTCCAACCGAACCACTTGATCGATCGATTGTATCTTGGTTGTTGGTGGAAATGCACGAAACGTGTGGATACTCACATGCTCGTTCATATTTTTCGACCGAAATTGGGTCAAAACCTCACCACGTGCCCGAGAGGGTAGGATTTGTTTCATTTTTACGACTTTTCTATTTTTTTCTATTTTTTTCTATTTTTTTTTTATTTTTTAAAAAAACCGAGGGTCGCGTGTACCCTCGGAAAAGACCGAGGGTCTTGGCCTCCCCTCGATTTTTTCCGAGGGTAAAGGCGACCCTCGATTTTTTTAAAAAATAAAATAAAATCAAAAAATATAGAGAAAAACCGAGGGGGCTCATTCCCCTCGGTTTTCCGAGGGCCTAAGCCCCTCGTAAATTAACCTAATTAAATCTGCAGGCACCCCACCCTCTGCGCAGCTGAAACAGAAAGAGAAGAAAGAAAAGGAAAAAGAAGAAGAAGAAAGAAGAGGAAAGAAGACGTCCCC
>BMAC01000231.1:1028057-1062779 GCA_014905375.1 Phtheirospermum japonicum
AGGAGGTCCAAGAATATGTTAGGTACGCCTTCACTCTTTTCAATTTACACCGTAATTGTGTATATGTATATATATATACTGATACTTTTTTACTCAATTTTCTAACAAATTATGTAGTATTTTCACGAAGAACATTCAACGTCTCCAACCAAATATTACCGATGATAGGCTCAACGAAAAATTGGAAAATGAATTTGCCAATTGGTTCAAACATTACGTAAGACGTTCGATACCTAGATGCATATCATATAATTACCGTAATATATTTCTTAAATTAAAAATAATTATTCAATGTCATAGGCTAGAGATCGTTCGAACAATGTGATCGACGTGAACATTAGGAGCTTAGATGAGGGTCCGTCAAGATGTGTGAAAACGTATACCGGATGTAAGGTAAACGGTTATAGATTTCACACATTGGAGCACGGATCTAGCAAAACAACATCGAGCAGTGGAGTATGCATTAAAGGGTCAAATTATGGGGCAGCCGAGTATGATTATTACGGCAGTCTCATAGAAATTGTGCAGCTTGAATACACCGGCCGGATGGAGAGAAACACGCTATTGTTCAAGTGCGAATGGTTTGATCCAACTCCTACAGGCACAAAAGTTCATCCAAATTATAAGCTAGTCTATATCAATCATAAGCGTAGGTTCAATCGATATGAACCTTTCGTACTTGCTTCTCAAACTGTACAAGTGTACTATTGTGCATACCCAAGTTTGAGACAAGACAAGATGGATTGGTGGGCAACGTGTAAAATTAAGGCGAGATCAAATGTTGAATTTATCGAACCTCTACCAGAAGAATCATTTCAAGAGGAAGCTGCAGATACACGTAATCTGATTCAACTCGAAGATGTCGATTTCAAGTTGCACGACCCCAATGATAATTACGTGGATGAACTTGGTGACGAGACAAATGATGATGCAGAAGAAGAGTTACTCACCGATCAAGATACAGATCAAGACACAGACGAAGATGAGTTTGATGATAACCTTAATAGTGAAAGGGATTAGTTTGGTTGAAATTTATGTAATCTAATTTTTTTTAAAACTTATTTCTTTCATGTTTGGATTTTATTAAAACGTTTGATATATAATATGCACTTGTGTTCTGTAAAATGCTCGTATTATTATTTAATAATTTTATCAGATGCCGAGAGGTCGAGGTTCCAGCAGCATTGGTCGATTCGATATGGGTTCGGCTAATCGTTTAGCTAATTTCGAGGATGACTACGTGGGTCTCGGTGCTGATCATTCAGCGCCGACGCTGGATACACCCACACATACACCCACACCAACATCACACACACCGCTACATACACCGTCTGATGCGGGTACATCACGACGGCAGCTGGTCCCACCACAGAGGGGGGGCAGGTTTATATTGTAGGGGGCAAGTAAGTAATTTAGTGATTTTAAAATTATAATTATCGTTATGATTAAATTATATTCGTAACAAAAAAAAATTGAATACAGGCTACACAACAGACATGGTAAGGTGACTACTATACTCCGGGAGATCTTCGAGAAGGATCTCCATCCCGCCGGGTGGTGCTATAAGGCGGTCCCTCTGGAGACTAAGGAGTTTTGGTGGGAGATATTTCAGGTAATTTGTTAATTTGTAATGTAACTACACAATCATATGTATCAATTGAAATGTAATTATTATTTTCTTTTGTAGGGGGTTTTGTTATTGGGACTCGGAGGAGTATAGTGTTCATGAGATACGTAACGTGTTTTTTCCGATGATCGGGGACAAGTACGGGAAGGTTTTGAACGAGTATAAGAAGTATGCAAATTCTCATCCTGGTAAGCTGCATCGAAGCGTTAACGAGGAGCTCTAGAGGTAATTGATTCTGTTATATATTTTCTTATTAAATTAGAATTTATTTTTTGCTTATAATAGATAATTTATAACACATTATATATCATGCATCTCAACTAGGGCTTGGACGGTCGAGTGGGATAAGCCCGAGAATAAGGCCAGATCCGAGCAGTGTAGCCGGAACAGGAAGAGCGAGCGTGCTGGGCCAGGTACCGAGATGTCGAAGCACGGGGGGGAGCTAGATCTAATATCGATTCTGCTCTGGATATCGTAAGTAATTTTAGAATATAATAATATATTATTTATTTGTTTAATTTTAATGTTAATTATTTGAAAATTCTATTTCGATACAGGAGCGGGAGACGGGTCAAAAGGCCAAGGCACACCAGTTTTTGTACGTACGCACATGAAGGACGACGGCTCGTGGATCAATGCGAGATCCAGTACTGTTAATGTGAGTCTCTTTGTTAATTTTAACTTGTTTTTTGCTTTTAATGTAAAATTTACTAACGAGTTGTATTTCAGGAGGAGTACGAGCGAAACCTGGAGAGGGCACGCGCGTCTTCCTAGGATGTGAGTACCGAGGTTGACTCTGATCGCGTTTTCTTCGACGTCGTCGGGTCGCAGAAGGGAAAGATCTACGGCACCGGCTCGTTCAGGAAGGAGTTTGCTGCTGCAAAGGGTTTCCTCAGAAGCAGCTCTTCTTCCACCTCCTCTCAGTCTGATCGGACGCAGGTCAGAGAGCCCGAGGCACAGCTCCAGGCGCAGAGAGAGGAGTTGGAGGCCACCAGATGAGCTCAGGAGGCGCAGAGGGCGGAGCTTGAGCAGATCCAGCAGCGATATGTCGATTCTGAGCGACAACGTGAGGAGGAGCGTGAGGTGCAGCGCTGACAGCAGGAGGCATTTGAGGAGCAGCGCCGGCAGCAGGAGGCATTTCAGGCGCAAGTTAACGCCCAGATGGCCGCGCTGTATGCTCGTTTGCAGCAGTCCCACCCCCACCCCCATCCTAGGATATTTTGATTTATATAAACTTTGTTACTGTGTCGAACGGATGTAATAATTCTAAATTTTCAGATATTTTTATAATAATTGGTTTATTAATTTGTATGTTCATTAATGATATTTTTCATTTTTTTTGGGGATTTTTAAATAAACAGGAATTAAATTTAAAATTTAAAAAAAAAATTAAAAAAAATTGAAAAACCGAGGGCCGTTGACCTTCGGTTTTCCGAGGACCTTTGACCCTCGGTTTTGCCCTCGGTTTTTTTGAGGGTCGTCGACTGGATTTAACCGAGGGGACTAACCCTCGGTTTTCCCCTCGGAAAATTTTTCCGAGGGAATTTTGTCCTCGGAAAATTTTACCGAGGACAGTTTTTCCGAGGGGACATTATCATCGGTTTTTCCCTCGGTTTCTCCAAAAATCGAGGAAAAAATCCCTCGGAAAACTGTGTTTTTTTTTTAGTGAGAGTGCTTGGTTTAGCTGTTGAATATATGGTTTCATCCTTGAGTACTATTTTTCTTTTATCTTTTCTTGAGAGCACTTGTATATTTTTCTCTACTTCCACTCAACCTACTTTCTGGCAAACCAGAAAGAGCTTCACTTAAAAATGTGGGCTAAAACTTACCTTGGTGAAACTCTAGTAAGTCACATTTCTGTGACAATGGCTTCATCTTTTGTCTGAACTTGCTAGAATTAAGCTTTATGTATTGTGTTACTTACGTGGGGCATTGAACTTAAAATCAAAACATAAGTTTGAGGGGTTCCTATTGAGATCTCGTGTAAAAAATATGTGCATCTTTCTGTTTATATCCTTGACCCTTTATGTCTTTAACTCCAATTTCAGACAGAAATAACTCCTATGGAACTAAGACGCACGCACGCACGCACGCACACACACAAAGAAAAAAAAAAGAAAGAGGACCATCTTCTGACTAGTTTTTCTTGGTCATAGATGAAGTAACAGAAACCAATGAAAAATCTGAAGCAGATAGCATCGCGACGAGGCATGGAAGTGCACCAGGAATTGTTACTCATGCAAATGATAAGGCGGAGGCTGCAGGTTATGTTCTGATTCCAACTTCACAGACATCTCATATTATTTTGGTCGTATTTTTATTAGCTTCAACTTTTTTTTAAATTGTATTGAGGACATAAAGTTTGAGTTTCCTGTAGGATTAGTCTTGCTATTATTATTTTTTTAGATTGTAAATCGGCCATATTTGAGTGTTTGGATGGATTGTATGATTGGTGACTGGAATAGGCTAATCATCTTATTCCTCCTATTCTCAGGGTCTTTCCATGTGGATGGATCTGAAATCGTCAGAGAAAAAAAAAAGGAATCTTCAAGTTTTTACAAGAACTTTTGTTGCTACTAAGATATGTGAGGGGAAATCGGTAATATCTTTTGCTCCTCTAGTGATATAAGTTTATATATTTTCAAACTTCAGTTGAGTTCGGTTATTTAACATGATTTGCTTCAATAATTCCTTCTGTAGCTAAACACAGCTGAAGGGATGAAGCTGTACGAAGATTTATTTGATGATTCAGAAATTTCAAAACCTACTACTTTGGTGAAAGAATTGAGAGCTACTGGGAAGAGAGAGGACAGTTTAAAGGTTAGTTTAGTAGCAGTTTGTAACATATACTATTAAATCGATTTTCTTTTCATTTCTTTCTTCTTTTTATTATATTTATTTTCAATTCCACATTCCAGCATTTTCATTGAGATTTAATGGCTCTTCAAGTCCCCTGTCTGAAATTGATGAAAGTTGCTCATGTAGAAATTTATGAATATTAAAACATTTGCTTGCTTTTATTCACTTCCTAATCACAATGATCATGCATCATTGAGACTTAATGGCTCTTCAAGTCCCCTGTCTGAAATTAATGAAAGTTGCTCTTGGAGAAATTTATGAATATTAAAACATTTGCTTGTGTGTATTCACTTCCTAATCAATATGATCATATATCCTTTACAGCTGAATTGAAAACTATGATTGTGTGTTCTATGCTTTTATATTTACTTTTGTAGCTTTTGTATGTACTTGTGTCCCATATTCGATATCACTATCCTTATCGTGTTCATTTCATTTGTTTGTTCCCTCCTTCACTACCCAAATGTGGGTTCCAAGAAAAATGACCAAACAGAATAAATGGATATGGAGTTTGCTTCCTATGATATCTCAAAGTAATCTTACATGCCTTTGTTGCTAATATTCTTGCAAATTCTTTATTGTTAATTGTTATAGGTTGACTAGATGTTGTAAATTTATGTTTCTGGTTGATAATGATGGAGATAGTGAAGCAAACAATGGTGATGGTCTTGATGAGTACGGAGAATTGAGAACAAAGGAGCAAAAGTTTATAACTAGTTGTGTTTATTTCAATGTAATTAATGTAATTATTGACTTTTAGACATTGTCGTATTTGTTCATTGTGCATTCTTGTTTGTCTACTCTATTATGAATATTTCACACGCATCTTAATGTATTTGTTCATTATTAATTTTGAGTTAATTTTATTCATTGAAAAAATATACATGCATAGTTCGTAATTGACAAAAGATGATAATTGAAAACAAAAAGGAATAAAAAAGAGTTTTATATATATATATATATATATATATATATATATTGGGGGTTAAAAGTGTTACATAATCTTTAATGAAGAAAGTGATACGATTTTATATCATAATTGATAGATTTAAAATGATACAATTGATAGATAAAATGTTACCATAAATTGAAAATTATTAAATAGAAAGTGATATATTTTGTAAAAAGAGTGTTACCCAAAACATAGATATAACACTTATAAAATACTATAAGCTAGTGTTACAATTTGAAATTTAAATGTAACACTTGATAAAAGTGTTACTAAATGCTATAAAAGTGTTAGTTAAGATTAAAAGTAGCACGGCATCTGTAGCATGCATTAAAATGATATCTATAATCTATAGTAACACTTTTTGGCTATTAAATAATAACACTTTAATAATGATACATAAAGCCATTTTTTTTTAGTGAGAAAACCAAGAATTAATTTTATTTTTTATCCTGCATTGAAAAACCATTAAAAATACAAAAACAACTTTCATATGCAGTCATCTTCACAAGCTAGTGCGAGACTAAGATTGGAAATGTCTCTTGCTACAAGTAGTACAACTTTACAACCCTTTCCACAAATTTGTAGATCCAATTGCTGTAATATGGTTTGATAATCATCGCCAAAACCCTAATTATGATATTCTCTTATTCAATTCACAAAATTTTGTGGGCCTAGTACGGAAAGAATTACCATCTCAGATCTCCCGTACAGAATCCTCCATCACTACCCCATAAAACTGAAAATTGGAAGTTGGATAATTAGAATTTCTTGGAAAAAATCTTCAATCACCTCCAACAACAAAGGTAGTCGTGAATTTTGTGATGATTTTCTATGATTTTTTCAGAGTGTGTATGGAATACGAAATTTTACAGACAAAACATAATCTCTGATTTTCTTGAATGAATTGCGGGAGTTACGCACGAGAGAGGGAATCGTCAATAATACTAAATATTCAGATTTTAATTGATATAGGGGCACCACGGTCAAAAGTTGTATACATAAATGGGAAGTTAGACTTGTAGTTGAATTATTTAGGATAATTTTATAAATTATTGGCCTATTTGGGAATTCTCCCATCAAAGTTTATAGTTGGGAATTTAGTTGCTTGTTATGAATGGTTCTGTTTCATGTAAATTTCATGGTTTCGTTCAAGACATTTTAAATTTTCATATAGCTAGACAGGATTGTTTTGGTGAGGAAATCATATCTAATATCATGCAAGTATTTATTTTTTTTCTTTTATCATCAGGATATGTTTTGAAGTGATTTGTATGGTTTTTTTCAGAATGTAATTTCTTCACTGAGCTTGTTTTCTTAATGACTAAGAACAATGGTTTCCCTTCCCTCTAATCAGTTTCTACCACGCGAAAAAGAATATTATATGTTTCACATCCAGTTACATGATTAAGTTTATTTATTGGACCTGCAGTAACACTTACCATGGGACTATGTTTCACATCCAGTTAAATGATACACTTTTATTTATTCATTTTTTATTTTTATTTTTATTACTGCACAAATGTTGTTATTTTTATTGTTACACGCATTGTTCTTGGATACATGTACTAATAAGCCTTGGTAAACTTGTAGGTGCAGCTTATTCCAACACGAAAACTCTCGCTGCTTCGGTTTCCAGCTCCCCTCCTGTTTATGTAACCCGGGTAGTCCCCAGTGCAAAAGTCAACACAGCCAGTTAACTTCAATCCCACCTCCTCTCCTAATTTCTCAATCTCCCACTCAGAGTATGGATGTTCGGTTTTGTGGGTTACGTGAATTTCCTAATAGGGTCAAAGGCTAATGATTAATTTTGTAATTTTAGTAAATATCDTTTTGTTGTATTTCCTTATTTAACTCCCGCTAGTTACGGGTAATTTGTTGTATCCTTTACCTATTTAATAGAAACCTAACAATCACCAGAATCATTGGTGATCTTCATATCTCATAATATGGTATCAGCCACACGGTCCTAACCCTAATCTCTCCCACACGCAGACGCAGCCACAGCTGCTCATCCCAAACGGACTCGTCTCCTCCGTTGTGTTCATCACCAAACTCTTCTCCTTTGGTGCTTTATTTTTCTGTTTTCAATGGCTATTGATCCTCTTCCCGTCACCACAATGCTTAATATGGTTGCTGCCATCAAACTCAACTCGACTAATTACCTTCCTTGGCGTCGTCAAATCACGCACATGGCGGAATGTTTTGATCTAATCGGCTTCCTCGACGGATCTGTTGCTGCGCCGCCACCAGTCATCACCTCTGATGCAGGCGTTCAAACGGCCAATCCCGACTACACGTCGTGGAAGATGAAGGACAGAAAACTCCTCAGTGTTCTTTACACCTCCCTCTCTGAAGATGTCGCCTCGGAAGTCATTGATGCATCCACCTCCCGTGAAACGTGGCTTACCCTTGAGGGTGTTTTTTCGTCCGTCTCGCGCCAGCATAAACTGCGTGAGGAACTCCTTTCCTTGCGTCGTGGCAGTTCGTCTGTTGAAGATTATGGTAAGAAATTCAAACTTTTTTGCGATCAGTTAAACGCTATTGGTCGTCCGGTGGATGAATCTGATAAGAGTCACTGGTTTTTACATGGCTTGGGCGTCCAATTTGCCAGTTTTGCGGACACTCGTTTGGTGCTCTCCCCAATTCCTGTTTTTCGAGAATTATTACATCAGGCCAAGCAATATGACCTTATGATCCGGTCTATGGAGGGCTCCTCACCTCAGGTCGCCTTCACGGCTAATCGTAGGCCCTCGATTAATCGTCGTTCGCACTCGAACAATCGTGGGCATGCTGGCAGCCACTCATACTCTTCCGGCCAAACTGGTGGGCGCGGACAGCAACTAACCAACCGTGGTTCCTCTTCAGGTGGGACATGCTTGAATGGCGGGGTGCGCAGGCCATATACCCCTCGGTGCCAAATTTGTCGGGGCGACCATTATGCCAACAAATGTCCTCAATTTCTTAGCGCTCGTCAGGACCTCTCCTCGGCCAACTTGGCTCAAGCGTTCTCGTCTTCTTGCAATGTTTCAGATCCTAATTCCAACTGGTATCTTGATTCGGGTGCTTCTGCTCACATGACCAACGCATCTTCCACACTGGACGCTTATACGCCGTATTCTGGTAACGATTCTGTTATTGTTCGTAATGGCCATGCTTTAAATATTTCGCATGTTGGTTCTTGTGAATTGTCTGATAATGTCAAGTTATTGAATGTTTTGGTCGTGCCTCACATCACAAAAAATCTTCTATCCATCAGTAAATTAACATCTGATTTCCCGGTTGATGTCACATTTTCTGATAAGTGTTTTACAATTCAGAATCGGTTGACAAAGTAAATTCTGGCCCAGGGAAAGTGTGATAAGGGACTTTATATGCTTGATAAGGGTGTTCTGGCATTAGTGGCAGGGGTCCGGAACAAGGTCTTGAAGGCTAGTTTTGATTTTGGCATTTACGTCTGGGGCATGTCCCATTTTCTGTTATTTCAACATTAAATAAGCTTGGCCATTTATCTGTTACTTCAGTATTGCCGAATCCTAATGTTTGCTCTTCTTGTCAATTAGCTAAGAGTAAGAGACTTTCGTTTTCCTTGAATGAAAAACGTGCTTCCAATGTTCTTGATTTAATACACTGTAATCTTTGGGGTTCGGCTCCTATCACTACTTCTGATGGTTTTCGTTATTACGTTGTGTTTGTGGACGATTTTTCTCGCTTTTCATGGATTTATCCCTTATGCGCTAAGAGTGGATTTTATGATATACTGGTTCGTTTTCATACTTTTGTTTGTAATCAATTTTCTCGTAAAATCAAAATCTTTCAAAGCGATGGTGGAACTGAATTTGTGAACTCGAGAGTGCGTGATTTCATGAACTTACATGGCATCCATCATAGACTTTCTTGTCCCTACAGGCCGCAGCAAAATGGCAGGGCTGAACGTAAACATCGTCACATATCTGAAATCGGTTTATCTATGTTATATCATGCTCATGCTCATGCTCCTGCATCTCTTTGGTTCGATGCATTTGCCACTGCTGTTTTTGTTATTAATAGGTTGCCGTCTCCGTTGCTGAATGACATGTCGCCGTTTCAGCTTCTGTTCGATCATGTTCCGAACTATGCAATGTTTAAACCTTTTGGCTGTCGTGTGTTTCCATATCTTCGTGACTATGCTGCTCATAAACTGGAACCTCGCAGTCGTCCTTGTATCTTCTTAGGATATAGCAGTATCTACAAGGGTTTTCGTTGTTTTGATCCTGATTCACTTAAAGTCTTCACTACTCGCCATGCTCAATTTGGTGAACAGTGCTTTCCTTTTTCTCGAGCTACGTCTACGACTCCGATTTCTGATCTGGATTTCTCCCTCTTCTTGGATGCTACGGACGCCACCTTGCCAATCCCTAGTCAGCCTGGTTTTACATCGCCGCCCATGCATGCACACTCTAAAATCGTTGTACCGGTGCGTCTTCTTTCGGATGATTCAGTCGAGCCCTCGCAACAACCCATTTCAGCGCCTGCTCCAGTTCAGGACTCTCATTCGTCCGCATCTGGGTCGGCCCCTGCCGAGGCCCCGCTCGTTAATGCTTCTTCTTCGAACAGTCATCCCATGGTCACCAGGGCACGAGCTGGTATATTTAAGCCTCGTTATCCGGTTAATTTGACAACAACGGCTCTGATTTCTGCTCTTGCTGCCACCTATGATCCACGTGGTTTCAAGTCGGCGGCCAATCATCCTGAGTGGCTTGCTGCCATGCAAGATGAAGTTGACGCACTCCGTTTGAACAATACATGGAAGTCGGTGCCACGTCCTCCAGGAGTAAACATTGTTGGCTCGAAATGGGTCTTTCGTACAAAGTTTCATGCTGATGGATCCATTGAGCGTCATAAAGCTCGCCTTGTAGCGCAAGGTTTCACACAGATCCCGGGCACTGATTTTCATCATACATTCAGTCCGGTCGTTAAAGATGCTACCGTTCGGTTAATACTGTCAATTTCTGTTCAGCGCAATTGGCACTTACATCAGCTTGATGTCAAAAATGCCTTTCTTCACGGTGTTCTTGACAAGCCCGTGTTCATGGACCAACCTCCTGGCTTTGTCGATCCTCAATTTCCTGATTATGTCTGTCACCTACAAAAAGCTATTTATGGTCTTCGACAAGCTCCTCTTGCCTGGTTTCAGTGCTTCAGCATGTTTTTATCGAGTCTTGGCTTTCTTCAAAGTCGGTGTGATTCTTCTCTCTTTCATTTTCATAGAGGTACCTCTATCATTTACTTGTTGCTCTACGTTGATGACATTATAGTCACAGGCAATGACCGACTCTGCTGCGAAACTTTATCTCTCGAACCCATAATGAGTTTTCCATTAAGGATCTTGGTCGTCTCAATTATTTTCTTGGTTTAGAAGTGTCGTATACCTCTACCAGTTTATTTGTTGGGCAGGCCAAATACGCTCATGACATTCTCGAACGTGATGATTTATTAGAAGCAAAGCCGGTCTCTACTCCTTTGGCGGCTGGAGAACTACTTCTTAGTACTGGCTCTCCATTTCGTGATCCGACTCTGTACAGGTCTCTTGTTGGGGCTCTCCAATATTTAAATATTACTCGTCCGAATCTTTCTTATGCTGTAAATTTGGTCAGTCAGTTTCTTCACTCGCCCACGGATGATCATTTTTTGGCAGTCAAGAGAATTCTGCGCTATGTCAAGGGTACTATGCATTATGGTCTTTCTTTCAAAAGAGGCACTACTTTTTCAATTTTGGGTTATTCAAATGCAGACTGGGCTCGCTGTATTGAAACTCGTCGTTCCACGTATGGGTATTCTATTTTTCTTGGAGGAAATCTCGTTTCTTGGAGTGCCAAGAAACAACCCACTGTTTCTCGCTCTAGTTGTGAGTCTGAATATCGCGCAATGGCTAATGCAGCGGCGGAACTAGTTTGGGTCACTAATTTGCTTAGCGAGATTCGATCTCTTCCGTCTTCTCTGCCTCTTCTATTGTGTGATAACAAGAGTGCTATTTTTCTGAGTCAAAATCCGGTTGCTCATAAACGGGCTAAGCATATTGATCTTAATTATCACTTTATTCGTGAACTTGTCTCCTCGGGAAAGCTCGTCACCGGTTTTGTTCCTTCTCATCTCCAGCTCGCTGATATCTTTACAAAGAGCTTACCACGTCCTGCTTTTGAGTTTCTACGTTCCAAGTTTTGCGTCTGTCTCCATCCCACGCAGCGCTTGACGGGGGGTAATAGGGTCAAAGGCTAATGATTAATTTTGTAATTTTAGTAAATATCCTTTTGTTGTATTTCCTTATTTAACTCCCGCTAGTTACGGGTAATTTGTTGTATCCTTTTCCTATTTAATAGAAACCTAACAATCACCAGAATCATTGGTGATCTTCATATCTCATAATATTTCCCCTTTCCAGGTCAGCATGTTACTCCCATTTCTTAGGAAACCCCCAACCACATCCTTGTGAAGCCTGCATGAGTTGTACAATAATATGTTCATGAAACTATTTGTAATTCCAAAAAGAGCATCATAATATACAAAATTTATTGGATTAACTTACGATATTTGATAGGCGTTGTCCTCACGCCCAAAGAAACCGGCATGAGGAATTTTATATAGACAATCCTATCGAATTCTCGCAGCCATAGGTGAGGATGTTGGCTCATGGTAAGGGCATCTACCTCGTTCAATACGGTGCATCCCTTGAGTTTAAGTAAAGCGACATTTGTTTCTGCATCGTTATACTTATACCCCAGCATCACTGCATCAATTACAGATCAATGCTCACAAACAAATGAAGACATTGGATTTTAATCAAGTTGACCTGAACATTGTAAAATCACTTGGATATATACATTAATTTAAATGGAAACCAAATCAAGAAAAGATATTTATATTAAAAAGAAAAAGAAAGGGTCATGACTGGTGAACTACCCTCAGAGTCGAGAGAGGTTGCAACCATGTTGGACGCGTCGCCAAAGGTTGTGAAGACCAATTACTACATTAACTCGGTATCGCCATCTGTTTAAGCATCCTTCATTGGTCATTCGATGATAGGTTTTTATATGATCAGCCCGATTTAATTAAAGGATGTGAAGAGTTTGATATCAATTAAAACTATATTGACTTTACTTATATTAAAAGTGCATGACTTAGTACGTATGCATGTAACCCAATTATTACGGCTAATTCCCCCCAGTTTAAAATAGGGTCCCAGACCTTTCACTTGCGATGGATATATCTATATTATCTTTCCAAGATAATATAGATTTGAGTAACTCCAGGTCTGATTAACTTCCTCATCATTTCCATTAGGCCCGTTTATATTCTCTTAATTCCGGGATTTATGACTACCGATTGTCCAATTAACTAATTTCATTATTCAATATAACATTTTCGACGGATGATACACCCAAAAGATTTATAACTTCACCCAAAAAATAATTATAAATTAACAAAGTCAGATGCTCTATCTTCTTCACACCTCTCCACAGTGGCGGAGTCAGGATTTTAAATCTACCCGAGCTAAAGTATTGTTAACGGAAACAAAATAAATAAAATACACACTAATAGAGTTTTACCCTTATCTTACACAATCACAATAAGAAAAAAGGAACGGGGGATTTTGTATAAATCAAAATAAGTAAACTTGACACTTTTTGCTCAAAAAAAAAAAAAAGAGAGAGAGAGAGAGATGATCAAGTAAGATAATGAATCCCAAAACAAACACTTACAAGTTCACTTGATAACAATGCAAAGTCAACTAAAAAAATAATTGTGAGGCATTAAAACTAGAAGAGAGGCATCCCAAAATATGGATAAACTGACAAAAATCTTCACCATCTTGCAAGAATTTAATGAAGTTTAAATACACCAATATTTTCAAAATCCATCATTCAATGTTAATTATCAAATTAAATATTCTTAAAATAAAAGATGCAAAAAATAATTCATATAGACATACCAATATTATTGAAGTTGTGATCTACGATTCGTCAAAGTATAATATTCGTCAATTATAGAATTTGAGTCGATACTTGAATCAAACTCTCTCTCAATATAGATAATTAGGGAATCTGCCAGAAAATCATCTCCCATTTTATTACGAAGAATTGTTTTCACATGCTTCATAGCCGAAAATGCACGTTCGGTAGTTGCCGTGGAAACCGGCAAAGTTAGAACTAGACGGATCAATCTGTCAATCAAACTGTAGCACTGCGCCTTTCTTGTTTCAAATAAGTCTCGACACAATTCTGAGATAGTGGACATTTTTTGAAAATTCTCATGACAAACTACATCGAGCTCATAATGTTGAAGCTGACACCTCAAATGATGTATTTTCTGTTCAGTGAAATCTTCAGGATAATACTTCTCTGCAAGAGTACAAATTCTGGCTACATCGAACAATTTAAAATTATCTTTCGGGTCCAAAGCAGTGCTGAGCATAAGAAGTTCTACCGTCTCATCATTGAACCTAGAGTTTAACTCTTCCAACTGATACTCTATAGCAGAATTAAATATATCATAATGAAAATGATGCTCAACAGTGATGTTATTCTTTTGACGGCATGGACGACTATAATGCTTATAAGGAGCTGTCATATCTGGTATATCAACATCTAATCTCATGCAAAATGATTCGATATATGAAAGAAGAATATAAAAACCTTCATTTCTCAGTATCAGGAGAAGTGTTTTTGTCGTCGAGGCTAAATCCATTGTATTTATGATATCGAGAAAATTTTGTTGTAAGGCACGACAAAGAATATTTGTGATCCCCATAATTTTATGCATCAAATGCAAAATAAAAATGAAATCAAAAGACTTCATCACTGTTAAGGAACCACCAGCTTCCCCACGCATCGAAGTAGAAGAACCATCAATGATAATGCTTTCAAGCACATTGATAGTTGCATCATACATATCTATTAAGCTGCAAATAGACTCAAAATGGGAGCTCCAACGAGTAGTTCCTGCTCGATGTAATGTACCAATCTGGTTAGCTCCTCGGCCATTCTCGCGTTCACCAATAGCAATAGAATTTGCAATTTCATTAACTTAAAGAGGTTGTAATTCGGCATTACGTTTGCAAGAAGATGTAATGAGATTGACAATAGTTGTCATATTTGAAAAGAAAATCCATACAAAGATTTCCTTTTCAGCCGCTGCAACTAACGCCAGTTAAAGACGATGAGCGAAACAATGCACGTAATATGCATAGGGGCAATCCTTAAGAAATAAAGCTTGCAAACCATTAAAAGAACCACACATGTTGCTAGCACCATCATAGCCTTGACCTCGCATATTCTGAATATATAAATTATATCTAGCAAGAACTCCAAATATTCCTTTCTTAAGTGTTGCAGCAGTGGTGTCATGAACATGTACAATTTGAAAAAAGCGCTTCCGCAAAACACCATGGGCGTCAACAAATCTCAAAATATAGCCATATTTTCTTTGTTAGATATATCTTTCGCTTCGTCCACCAAAATACAAAACTTAGAATCTCCAACTTCATTACGAATTTTATTTCTAATTCTGTTACCAATAGTATGCAAGATTTCCTTTTGAACTTATGGTGAGGTATACTTTGCATTTCCCGGAGCTTTATCTAAGATAACATCACCAATATTAGAATTATATTTTCCCAAGAGTTTAATCATCTCAATGAAATTACCACGATTCTGGGATTCTGGAGATTCATCATGACCTCTCAATCCACATGCTTGCAAACTAAGCCAGCGAACGCTCTCAATTGTTGCTGTAAGTCTTAATTGATTCTTTTAAAACCTGTTCAGAAGACTCTCGATTCATAACTTTATCTATATGTTGAGTTACATTCATCAAATCAACAACAGCTTTTGCAGATTTACTGTGCCTTGAGTTAGAATTTCTCATATGAGTCAAAAAGGGAAAATTGGTTTGATTGTTAACGTATTCCCAATTTCTGAACCCCCCAACTGTAAAGGGAGAGTGTTGTGCTTCATTTAACTCAAACAGATAGCACGGAAAACAAAACACTGCATCCTTCGATTGAGAGTACTCCAACTATTCAAATGTCTCAAACCATCGATAACAAGTTGCACATTTTTGCTTACCGGAATCAGACAATGGGTAACTCTTTAATTTAGGATGACATGGTCCCATATAATATAAGCTCGTCTAATATCACCACGCTGATTAATAGGATGTCGCCACATCGGAATACGCAATTCAGGATCCCGTTCAAGAGAAGTTTCATTAAACTCAAGTCTTTGAGATTTAGATGGAGGTTCAGGCTCCTCATTAGGAATGGACAGATTAGTTTCGGCTCTTCGGATGATGAAGGATTATCGACTATTGGATCAAATAATGAAAGGATATTACCCTTCTTTCTCTTTTGATTTGACATGAATACCCGTTTAAGAAAATATCAATAATTGAACATTCAATCAAAGTTAGGATTAAAAATAATAATACTTAGAAATTTTAAAGAAAAATAAATCTCTTTGTAATATGGTAATAATACTTAGCTAATAAATTTACAAAAAATTACAATTGAGGAATTAAAATTAGACGGGATTGAAGCCTAGAAAGAAAATGCAATTTAAATTGTCAAATTACAATTAAGGAATTATAATTCAGAATTTAGGGTTAAAATATTGAATGTTGAATATATGAATTTTGAAATCTTACCTATTGATTATGGAGCTTCTGAAACAAGATAGAAAGTTGAAATCGAAATTGGATTAACTTTGTTTGCTTTGGATGTCGGCCTCTTTCTTCAATTTTTTTATCTGCATCGTTTTGCTGCTCCTGTTTATCTCCTGTTCTTATTTTCAATTTAGCATTAAGTCTAAGTCTACAGCCAAGACAACGTTAAGAAGCTAATTAGGATTTTTTCATGGGCTCAATTTTAATAAATGATAATAGGCTTGGGCTGGGCTCCTTATTAATTAAACCAAAAACAAAAAACTTACCTGGCTAATGGGTGTAGGTGATTTAAAGTTCAACCATAAATAATTAAATTTTACTTTAATTTCATGGGGACCACCCGGCTACAGCCCAGGTGATGATATAAGTGCCTCCGCCCTTGCCTCTCCATCCCGTGCCTTTCTGAAAAGATGAGCTCAAAAGGCTCAGATGATGAGTCACACATACGGACAAGGATTAGTGATCATGCAGACGTACAAGCCCAGGCCAGCAAGTCACAAAAGTCCAAAGAATACACAGCTGCACTAGGATTCGGAAGTTTACCATCATACCCTCCCATGGATGTTAAGCACATGTAGGAGTGATCTATTATGTTCCAGATTGTTCATAGACTAGTATTTATATGTGTAGTGTGTTATCCTTTAAGAAGTGTGTTCAACAATATCAATGAAAACGGCTGTGTAGTCAAGAACCCTAAAATAGCATTATGCAGCTTTTTGTGCTTTTCTGCTTTTCCTTATTCATGTATCACCAGCCTTTCCTTTATGGTATAAGAGCAACAGGGTAACCTGCGGCCTCTGTGCTGTCCTTTTCACTTTCTTCTGCAATAAAGATCTCACCTTTCTCCAATAAAACATGTCTGCTTCATCAGCAACAACTTCAGGTCACATACAGGAACAAAACCAAATAATACAACCACAATGTCAATTGATCACCACCAAGCTCAATGAAAATAACTACCTAATCTGGAAACAACATATATTAGCTGTTGTCCGAGGCTATGGATTAGAGGGCTATCTCAATGGCAAACAAACTGCTCCAATACACTTTACCCCAGGAACATCTGTTGATCTTGACATAAATCCAGCATACTCTTCATGGAAAAAACAATATTAACTACTTGCTTCATGGTTATTATCTTCATTGTCTGAAAACCTACTCATCTCAATTGTTGGCCTAACAACATACAAAGAGTTCTGGGAAAATCTTGAAGTTAACTGCTAAAATTTTGGACTATAAATACCAGCTGAGCAATGTGAAAAGGAGAAAATTGAGCATGAGAGACTATTTGAGCAAGATCAAACAACTTTGTGATCTTTTGAGAGCTGCAGGACAACACATCAGTGAGCAAGAACAGATTATGACAATCCTAGGCGGCTTGGGAAATGAATACAACCCTGTGATGGTTGGGATCAGCTGCAGAGTCACCCCATGTGGCTTAAGAGAAGTCCAAGCCCTACTGACCAGTTTTAAAGCAGACTTGAAGGGATTAGTCAATCTCACTTCAACATTGAAGGATCATTACCATCAATCAACCATACTAAGCAATGACAAGGACACTACTACATAGCAAGAGGAGAATTTTCAAACAATTCCTATAGAAGCAGAGGAGGTAGACAATTCAACAACTCCAATAGAGGAGGAAGAGGAAATTTCAGAGGTGGCTCCAACTTCAGAGGAAGAGGTGGCAGATACAACAGCAACTAGCCAAGGTGCCAAGTGTGCAAGCTATCTAATCATACTGCTGATGTTTGCTACCATAGATTTGATGAGAGCTACACACCTCCAAGCTGGAACAATCAGAATGGAAACAAAGGCAACTTTCAAAATTCTACAGCTCATATGGCTAATGTAGGAAATGAAGAAGCATCTGGTGAATCTTGGTGGTACCCAGACTCAGGCACCACCAATCATGTTACTTATGATCTCAGCAATTTGAACATAGCATCTAAGTATGAAGGAGCAGATAAGGTTCAGTTAGCAAATGGTTCAGGTATTCAAATTTCTCATTATGGAAATTCATCTATTAAATCACCACTAAACTCTCACATATTTCTACTCAAAGACCTTCTTCATGTTTCTAGAATAAGCAAAAATCTCTTAAGTGTTTCACAGTTTGCCAAAGACAACAAAGTCTTTTTTTAATTTCACCCTAATTTTTGTCTTGTGAAGGATCACTCAACCAAGGAACTTCTTCTCAAAGGGAATCTTGAGAAAGGCCTCTACTACTTCAACCTGCCCAAAAACAAGCCATCACCTCATCAAACCACCAGCCAATCATCCCTACATCATCCAAGAAAACCTACTGGTTTTAGCTATGTTAGAGCCAAGAATAATGACAGTCTAGAAATGTGGCATTCTAGATTAGGACATCCCTCTTATGAGGTTGTTAAGAAGGCTCTTGAAGCTTGTAATATCCCCTTTTCTAATGATAAAGAGCTGTTATGCAACTCTTGTTTACAAGCAGAGTCTCACAAGTTACCTTTTCCAAATTCTTGTTCTGGTAATTATGACATTCTTGATCTTATTCACTATGACACATGGAGTCCCTCTCCAATAAAATCCAACAATGGATATGTTTATTATGTAAGCTTCATTGATCATAAAACAAGATATACGTGATTGTACTTACTAAAGGCCAAATCTGACACATATAATGCCTTCATCCATTTCAAAAACCTTGTTGAAAACCAATACAATAAGAAAATCAAAATTTTGCAAAGTGATGGGGGAACTGAGTTCAAACCTTTGAGAGAGTGTCTTGACAAAAGTGGAGTCATTCATAGGACTTCATGTCCTTATACCCCTGAACAAAATGGATTAGCTGAAAGAAAGCATAGGCATATTATAGAAGTTGCCTTAAGCCTCTTATCCAAATCCAAACTCCCTCAAACATATTGGGATGATGCCTTTACCACTGCTACATACCTCATTTACAGAACACCATCCAAAATTCTTCATTTTAAAACTCCCTTTGAAGCTCTAAATGGCCAGAAACCAAACTACTCACATTTAAAAAACTTTAGATGCCTATCCTATCCTTTCCTCAGGCCATATAACAAGCATAAGTTAGAATTCAGGAGTGAACCTAGCACCTTCATTGGCTACAACTCACAGTTCAAGGGCTACAAAGTCCTTCTAGCCAACAGAAATGTGTTGATCACTAGACATGTTATTTTTGATGAAGAGAGATTTCCTTTTTCCAAGGACAAGCCCAGCACCACTCACACAAGCATCAAACAGCCCATGCTTACACCTTCCTTTGATTGAAACCCATGTGATCAATCCAAATACTGCCAATAGTAACTCAAAACATCACAACAACCCTGTCCAAC
The DNA here is from genome assembly GCA_014905375.1 of Phtheirospermum japonicum. Classification (NCBI taxonomy): domain Eukaryota; kingdom Viridiplantae; phylum Streptophyta; class Magnoliopsida; order Lamiales; family Orobanchaceae; genus Phtheirospermum; species Phtheirospermum japonicum. Next base: position 1,047,526 of record BMAC01000231.1, read on the forward strand.
ACTCTCCACACAATCAAGAATCAAGCCTAGCTAGACCTGCACATAGCAGCCATGTTCCTATCCATCACAGCCCTCATGGTTCTCCTAATCACACTCAACCAATAAGTAGTGGTGATAATTGTTGAATTGCCTATTGAGAACCTTGATACACTACTGCAGAACAGGGTTTTAAAGGCATTTTTTTTGTTTTAACGGCGGTTTTCGAACAACCTTTATATCGACCGCCATAAATTTTTTACGGCGGTTTTTCAAAACCGCCGTGAAAAAGTGGGATTTAATGGCGGCTCTGGAAGATATTTAACGGCGGTTTTGGAAACCGCCGTAGAATGCAGCATTTTTACGGCGGTTCTTGAGAAATATCTTCTAGAAAGTCTTTTTTCAGAACGAACATTCTACATCGGTTCTTGAAAAGTACCTTCTAGATAGTAGTCAAAAATTTTTAAAAATAAACAAAGAAATGAAAGCACATCTATATATAATTGTTCATATGGTATAATTAAAAATTCATATTAGTACTAGCATTTAGCACAATAATTGAGAACTTTAAAAAGTATATGATTCATAAGAAAAAAAGAAAGAAAGAAAAACATATGGTTATTACATGATTACAAAACTCGTAATTCAAACTAACCTGACTTGCCTTGAACTGCACAATTAATCAACAAGAGTTCAAAATCTTTTATCATAAATATCATTCTCCAAATCTGACCTACATTATAGTGTCTACAATATGAAAAAAAATCAAGAAACATTTTTTCCTTCGTCTTTGCCACTCTTCCGCACGACAACAAATGAACTAGACATATATAATTCAGAAACATCCATGGACCTCTCATCATCATCCCTTATTGCGCTAATCGCCAACGCCACCCTTCTCATGCTCACCCTAGAGAACCCAACTCGCGAGGTCTAACCCGTTATTCATGCCCGTTCAGCCCGTCAGAAGCTCAAGAAGTATTACGCCGTACTCGCTTATGCGTGGGTCCATGTTGTTTGGTCAAATGTTAAGTGGACTTATGCCCTCTATGCGGGATTTTATCGTACATGAAGACTAATGCGAATAACACTGAAGGAAAAAACTAATATATAAATTATATAAATTACCCTGCATCAACACTGCAGAACCAGGTGATCCAAGAATTAACAAAATCACATCCAAAGCATGCACCCAAACTTAACATACTGGCCAAAAACTCATGTAGTTTAGGTTGTTAATCGCAAGAAAATAAGCTTAAGTTGCAAAGTTTAGAATTTTTTTCCCCTTCTTTCAATGAAAAAAGGGCACACACCTTTGGATTTCGATCTTTGTCCAACAGTATAGCTCTGTAACCCTAAATACGGAAATAAGACTTGAGATATATATGAACGAGCTAATAGTGACCGACAAGTTTGAATCGGGATTATTCACTGTTTGTATGTACCTCAACAAAATATTTGCAGCGTATCGCATGAGAAAGCATTCTGTATTCCCGAGAAAGGCATCTACTGATGCCCTCGAGCCTCCCTTCTCTAATCTGCCCACGCATATAAAAACTAAAAACGAGGCAAACGGATCGGGCAACTAAAAAAAAATACTTAATCTTACAGATCTAAGAGAGATTTTGAGGCTTATTGGGGATGGTTTTTTAAAGGAATGAATTGTGGATGAGATCCAATCGTCTATTCTATCAACAACCTCCCTCTTCTAGTAAAAAAAAAAGGATGATCGGAACCTGTAAAAACGTAAATTTCCAAGCCAAATTAATAAAAACTCTTCCAATGTTATTCTTACAAGGGCTGATATAATCTCTTCAACTGTTCTCTGGGAAAATCATTTATTAATGATGTTCAATCTGGAGGAAAACATTTATTAATCGAAGTGTTTTCTTAAAATAAGCACAAAATTTTTTTTTTAAAAATGCTACACTCAAGAATAAATATGACCTTTGGTTAGTGCTATTCTTTTTAAATTTTGGTATTATTGAGAAATCATGAATGATGGACGAGATAACAGCTGGATCACCGGAATCTGCTTTAACAAGTGCTTCTTCTAACACTGGGAGTCCCTATCCAAAAAATAGAAACATATATAAAATAATAAATTATAAGCAATGCTCCACAAAGAGTCAGCACTAGCAAGACTTTTATTTTCAGTTGAATTATACCTCTGACGGAACAAAATGAGTTGCTAGACCGCATGCGAGCATTTCGGCACCATCCAACCTTGCACCTGTCAAACCTACATATTCTCTTGCCAAAAAAAAGTGCATTTTATAAAGAATGAGACTAAGAATGAAAATTATCATTATTATCATTTTTATTATAATGCTTATTATCTAGCTCACGTGCTTATAAAACTATCCTCAGAAGCACTGACCCTGATAACACTTTCTTTCAAAATTATATCAAGAACTTACAAAACTATCCTCGGAAGACAAAAAAGAAACAAAATAAAACGTGGATTGAATTAATTATATTTCCTAATTGGCCACTCCATGCAATAGAAACTCAATAAAGAGCAGAACGTACGTTGCACTGAAAAGTTCAAACAATTGGCAATTCAAATATTAAAATGAAGTATAACCAAGAAAAAAGAATCTGCTACCTTAACTGATACTGCATCATGACCGAAATTAAATTGAAATGCCCTGTTACCATTTTCTTGAAAGTTGAAACATTGCTTTCATTTCCATTCTACTTTAGAAATTATGTGGGGCTGCGATAGAGACAGCAGCAGAGAAGAACAGAAAGGGACGAGCTAAAAATCTTTCACACAATATTGAAACTTGAAAGAACATTCAAAAAGATTGTTGATTTGGTTTTAAAAAAAAAAAAAGCCCACCCTTTTACTAAATTTATAAGATAGTCTTATATTGTTTTGAGAATTTATTAGATGATGATTGGATTTTGAAAATAAATTGTTGAAGTGTATGGGAAAAATAAGATGATGYAATGTTAAGATGTTCAGCTATTTTGTAAACTAAAAATATCAAAACTGGAGATCAATCAAAAAAAAAAAAAAGAATACTTGAAGAATTAAAAAAATACAAGACAGATAAATAATTTCGCGAAATTAGAAATAAAGTAAAATGAAAGGAGGAGACGACGGAGTAGAGAGAATTGAAGACTCCAAGGATCTGCAGCAGCAGAGCAAAGCCTTCGATAAACTCACGGACCGGGTCGAGGATCGCCAATTAGATTCAACCCGAGTCCAATAAGCTATGGTTTCAACTGCTCATCCAAAAGAAGCTGATATTCAAGATGCCAGATTGAGGGAGAAAGAATTGGCAGCCGTTAAGATTAATGCTGCTGATATTGATGTCATTGCCAGTGAGCTTGAACTTGACAAAAAAATTGCCAAAAGGACATTGCGTTAGCATAAAGGTGATGTTGTTGCTGCCATTAGATCTTTGCTTTACTAACTAGCTTCCGATTAAAAATAGCACATAAATTGTTATCCAAAATGGCGATGATTTGTAGCACAAGCAAATCAGCTTGTGATTTTACATCATTTATTGTAAAAGGATGCTCGATGATTGTTTTAACATGTCATTTCCTACTAAAAAACAAAAATTAAAAAAAAAACATTGGCATCTCCTTTTTTTATTTTTTCTTTAACAGATTATAAGCTCTTTCAACAGCTATTTTAGGATCTCATAACTTCTTTTAGATTAAAAAAAAATACGACACACTTTTCTGAAGCTTATAAGCTCTTCAATACCCTTTAAACGTTGTACAGATTAACCCGGAAATGTTTCTTTCTCTATATTGAACCTATTCTATATCCGAACATACCTTGACATGAAACATTGCTATTTGGTCATTTAAAAACCAATACCTTAACCAAGAAAAAAAAATATGAAAAGTTCAAACAATTGGAAATTCAAATATCAAAACGAGCCTAATGTATGGCTAACTTTAAATTCACAAAAAATGCTAAACCAAACTCCATCGAAACCAAACTCTAATAAATCGATTCTCACAATTTGGTTCAATGATTTCATAGAAAACGAAGTGACCAAACCCAACCGAACAAATATTGATAAGAATCGGATCTTTGTCTTTATAATTTTAAGAAAACAAACCAGAACAAATCGGAGTCGGCGGCAGCGGCGAGCGAGGCGGGGCTGCTGCGAATATTCGGCGGAGGAACCTTCGATTCACAGGAGGATGAAGTACGGATGTTTGAAGATTTATTCACGTCATGGATTGTGTCTAGTGTATTTCTCCACCATGGATATCATCTCAACGACGCTGCCCTTCTCCCCAGAAAATTAGGGTTCTCGAAAAGGGGGATAAAGGTCAATATGTTTTACTGGTCCTGGAACGGGGTGTACTCGCTATACTTGACGTCGCACGGCAGGCGCTGCCGCCGTCTGCGGCGGAGTGGTGGCTGGCGAAGTCGAGTTTAGTGAAGGGTGCGAATTAGTGAAAGGTAGACCTACGGAAATTAGAAAGGGATTAGGTTTTTTGATTAAATATTGATAGGTTTTTTTAGTTTAATATTTATTTATTTTTATGTCTTAATATTTAATGCAGATCGTTGGATGAGACACGGATCAACGGTTGAAACAACTTGCTTGAGCAAGACAAGGATCGGTAACACGGCAGTCTATGGATTCTACGGCGGTTGTAACGAAACCGCCGTGAAATGTCTATGGATTCTACGGCGGTTTCTTAAGAACCGACTTTAATTAGTATAAGATTTAAGAAAGGGGATAAATAGATGAAGAGGTTGACTTAATACTTTACTAATTCTTTAACGTCGGTTCACAAGAAACCGTCATAAAATGTGTAAGTTCTACGGCGGTTGCTAAAATACCGCCGTAAAATGTGTCACTTTTACGGCGGTTCATAATGAACCGCCGTTAAAATCAGTTGATATCCAATTTTAACGTCGATTTTCAGGGAACCACCGTAAAATGACCTTTTTAACGGCGATTTTAGACAAAACCGCTGTTCAAAGTATTTTTAAGGCGGTTTTCACTGAACCGCCTTTAATTAAGCCTTAGAAAGCTATTTCTGTAGTAGTGGTACTTGTACTGTTACTAACCCTGAACAGAGAAAAACAAAAAATAGACATCCAATGCAAACAAGAGCAAAGGCTGGAATTCACAAACCTAAGGTTTGTAGCTCAGAGAAGAGATGTTCTGAGGAACCACAGAAAGTTGAAGAAGCAATGCAAATCCCAGAATGGAAATCTGCAATGAAGAAAGAGTATGATGCCCTCATCAAGAACAACACTGGCAACATTGCCTGCAGATAAGGAATTAATTACTTGTAAATGGATATACAAGCTGAAGAGGAACTCTGATGGAACCATACCTAGACACAAAGCAATGTTGGTAGCCAAGGGATACATTCAAATGCCAGGGTTGGACTATACAGACACCTTTAACCTAGTGATTAAACCAGCTACTCTAAGAGTTGTGCTATCTATTGCCTTAAGTCAAGAATGGTCTATGAGACATCTGGACTTTAAAAATGCTTTCTTAAATGGTGAGCTTGACACTGAGCTGTATATGGAGCAGCCAAAAGGTTTTGAAGTAATAGCTGAAGGAAAGTTATGTTGCAGACTTCAAAAATAACTATATGGTTTGAAACAAGCCTCCAGAGCCTAGTCCCTTAAACTTGGGAAAGTCTTAGCTTCATTTGGATTCAATGCCTCAAAATCAGACATATCTCTCTTTATCAGACATAGAAATAAAACCTGCATCCTCATTGCCACATATGTGGATGACATCATCATCGCAGGAAGCAATAATGTCGAGGTAGAAGAAATGATTTCCCTACTTAGTCAGAGTTTCTCACTAAAGAACTTGGGTACTGTCAACTACTTTTGGGGAATTGAGGTCAAACAGGTTGATGATGTCTTTCATCTAAGTCAAGGAAGATGCATTGAAGATGTTTTGGATAGGGTAGGCATGTCAAGAGCAAAACCTCAGCCCTCTCTAATGATAAACAATCCTGGTTTTTCCAAGACCAAAGGGAATCCCATTGAAGATCAATTCCAATACAGAAGAATTGTAAGAGCCCTACAATATGCTACACTCACAAGGCCAGACATATGCTTCAGTGTAATTAAAGTGAGACAGTACATGTACAATCCCTTGGATAAGCATTAGAGAGATGTGAAGAGAATTTTGAGGTCTTAGCAGGAACAATTGATCATGGACTTATATTCAGAAAACCTGAGAAAATGCAGGTCACAGCCTATGCAGACTCTGATTGGGCTTCTGATTTGGATGATAGGAGATCAACTTCTAGATTTTGCATTTTTCTAGGAAACAATTTGATTGCATGGAGTTCTAAAAAGCAACCAACAGTCTCAAAAAGCAGCACAGAGGCAAAATATAGGAGCTTAGCTTCAACTGTGTGTGATGTGATCTGGTTACAGCCCCTACTTGGTGAATTAAGGATTTATGAACCAAGAATTCCCATTGTTTGGATAGATAATCGAGGAGCTATAGCATTATCTGCTAATCCTATAAACCATCCAAGGAGTAAACACTTTGAGCTTGACATTCACTTTGTTAGAGAAAAGGTTGCAAACAAAAGAATTGTCGTTCGCTATGTGCCTTCATTTGATCAAATTGCAGACACCTTGACAAAACCACTAACTGGACAATTATTCACTCGATTGAGAAATAAACTAACTGTCTTTCCTAAGACCTTGCTCGAATTGAGGGGGCATGAAAATATGAGCTTAAAAGGCTCAGACTATGAGTCACACATGCGGACAAGGATTAGTGATCATGCAGACGTACAAGGCCAGCCGAGCAAGTCACAAAAGTCCAAAGAATACACAGTTACACTAGGGTTCGGCAGTTTTACCATCATACCCTCCAATGGATGTTAAGCACGTGTAGGAGTGAGATGTTATGTTCCAGATTGTTCCTAGACTAGTATTTATATGTGTAGTGTGTTATCCTTTAAGAAGTGTGTTCAACAATATCATTGAAAACGGCTGTGTAGTCAAGAACCCTAAAATAGCATTTTGCTGCTTTTTGTGCTTTCCTGCTTTTCCTTATTCATGTATCACCAGCTTTTCCTTTAGCGTCATCATTTACATTGAGAAACAACAACCCACACAAAAACGGAAAAAGGGGCGTTCAAAAATTTAAGCAAAACGCCATGAGACACGCCTGTATCTTGTTTTCCGAACGTGTTCTAAAGCATTCAAAATTTTGGTTTGAGTGCATTCAAAAATTTGATTTAACCTGCTTTTACTTTTTTTCTTCTCCCTTCTTATTCTTCAAACTATTACTCAATCTCAACATCTATGAAAAATTCAAAAGCTAACATATGGCTAAACCAGTTTTAACATTTGTGCCCAACCATGTAAAATTTTATTTTAAATTTATTTGAAATCGTTCTCTGTTCCATGCAAAATAAGTTATATGTACATATATACATACATGTGTGTGTGTGTGTGTGAGAGAGAGAGAGAGAGATAATTTGTATAAATAGAGTGTATAAATTGATTCAAATAAGTTTATGAACCTTTTTTTTTAGCAGGCATCATGCTTGGAGAAGATCATAAATGAGGTTCATTACAATCCTAAATGATTTTTTTGCAATAACTCTAATTCACCACTGGCTCCGTTCATTGCAGCCATGATCAACACATACTAGATTCAAGTATTCAATTTATTTATTAATTTTCAAAATATTTTGAAATGAAAACCCTAGCCCCTCATGAAAGCAAAAATTTTAGTGGTGATGTTAATTAGTTAATACAGATTTATTCAATAATCACGTAATATTTTGTGCATATGTAATTTAATGTTATTGTTATTATTGCATAGAACAACATATTAACTTAAACTGCCTGAAATTGTTATTCAACAGTGATATTGAGTCTGGTAATAGAGATTTCGGAAAGTGTCTTGGAACTTGAGTTAAATTGTTGTATGTTTTCATGTTGGGGCCGTTTTTACATGTTACCAAATGAAATAATTCAAAAACATATTGGATCACATGTCAAAATGTTTGTTCCTTTGCCTTTAATGTCTTTTTAGGCGGGAAATCATGAACTCGCCATCCAATATGCTGATAAACTAGAAGGATCCAAACAAGTTTTGTTGGTTCAAGATATCGATGAGCTTCCTAAGACTCCACACTACATAAAAATTGGCGAATGCTGACGGGTATAACCGTCAGCAAACCTATCAGTATCCTTTTTACTGACGGAATTACCTGTCAGCATTATTGGCATCGAGAAATGTATGTCAATGGATAACCCTACTCTTCAACAATTACCGATGCTCTGCCGACGTGTATTACTTATCGAGAAGCCCTGACCGTCGTTCTGCACCCGTCATTATTTGTTGACGGGCATATTAGACATCGATAATATCTAATAAATCACTTAATGAAATTTGGTTATCTTTCCGTTCATTTTAGAAGTTCCATAAAACCTTCTCGAACAAAAACATGAGTAGTAAAGCCCCGCCAGCCAAGCCAACCCAACCCGCATCAATTTAAATTTCAAATATGGCATGAGTGAGATTCGAACTAGCGACCCCTTGAAAATAGAGGAGTAGGGTTACCGTCTCGCCAAGTCAACTACATGTTAGAGTTTATATATTTTTAATATATATTAATATGCAAATTAAGTTATAAATGATATTTATAATTATTATATTATAAATATATAATATTATTATAATGTGTATTATAATTAAATATTATTTATTGAAAGTTACGTTATATGTTAACGGTCCACTAAAGAAACAATATACAAAGTAAAAATAATATTTGTAGACTAATAAATAAAAAATTAGAATACACTTATATTGATTGATATTTTTATTTCAATATTATACTTATAAATAATGTTATTATAAATATATAATATTATTATATATAAATAAAATAAAATTACAAAATTTATATTTTTAATTAAAAAAATATTTATTATAAATATTATATATCACTTAAAAATAATTATATATATTATATTATATTTAAAAAGGATTAAATATAATTATATATTATTATTAAAATGTGTATTGTAAAAAAATATTTATTATAAATATATATACTATTTATTGAAACTTATATATATTATATTTATTACATATCTCTTAAAATAATTATATATATATATATAATATTTATAGATTATTAATATAATTATATATTATAATTAAAAAGGGTATTTTAAAAATATTTATTATAAATATTATTTTTCTATATTTACTATATATCCCTTAAAATAACTATTTATATATTATTTTATATTTATATTGATACAATATAATTTTATATTATTAAAATGCGTATTATTAAAAAATATTTATAAATATATATCACTATTTGTTGAAACTTATTATATTTTATATATTTATATTTATTACATATTCCTTAAAATAATTATATTTATACATATTATAATTATAAATGCTTAATATAATTTTATATTATAATAAAAAAGTGTATTGTAAAAAATTTTATATATATATATATATATATATATATATTGCTGAAGGGTAGAGGGCGTCAGCAAAATTTGTCTTCAACTACTTGTCAGTAAATGTGTCACCAAAATAATGAAAATTAGACAATGTTGAGGGGGTCGCTGATGGGTTTTTCACTGGCGGCCTCTGGCCGTCAACTACCCGTCAACATAGGTAACCCGTCAATAATTCGTTAGTATATAATGATGACGAATTTTTGACCTTTTGCATTTTCCGTCAACTTTTATCGATTCTTTATGTAGTGCCAACAGCTAAAAGACGTGATATTAATATTAATTCTTAATTAATTAATCTATAGATCTTGAAATATACAATAGCATGATATAATGAATATTATTTCCATTATAGAACCAATATTAATTAGCTTTTATACTATGTGTGTCTATTTAGTGGGTTGGAATATTTTTTTAATCACCTTCACAATTAAGTATAAGCCATTTGGTTTTTGGTTTCTATGGGTATGTTGCTCTTATATATGTTTATGTGCGCATCGATAGTATATTGCTATTATGCCTATTAATGGCAGGAATGAGTGGACCCCCACTGGGTTTTGCCTTTATTACCATCAAACCTTGGGTGGGGAGAAGGTAGGCCAACCCAACTCAGACGAAGAGAGCCTGATGAGACAAAAAGAAATGTCAGAAAAAGAAATAGGTTTAAGCCTAGAGTTGTCACAGAAGATAACAAGATTAAGAGGCAAAAAACTGAAGCCAAGTGCAGCAATTGTAAAGAAAATGGACACAACAAGAGAAGTTGCCCATTTCTGAAGCCATCTCACCCAACTCAGCAAGGAGAATCACTTTCTGAAGTTACCCCTCCCAAGTTGCAGGTTAAGTAAATTATTATTTATTTTATTTTACCTTTTTCGCATATTATCTATTGTGTAAAACTGTTCATTAATTGTATTCTTTCTGTTTTCTATATTATGTAGGTAAGAAAAAGGGGTCAGCAAAGCAAGAATGCCACTGAAATTCCAACTCAAGATACTGTGGTTGGGGACAAACCAGTCAAAGCTAGGAAGAAAAATGTAAATAATTTCCGAACCCTAATTTTACTTTCTTTCAAACCCTAATTTTATTTTTATTTTTCTAAATTACTATTACGATCCCTAATACTCTGTGGGTTTTGTTTTTTAAGGTTGACAATCTTCTTTTGATGAAACTGTGTAAGGTTTTCATTTTCTTAGTTAGTGTGTAATCCTTGTTTGGGATGACACTTGCTAGTTTATGTCAGTTTGGATAGATTGACAATCTTAAAAATGATCAAACTATAAGCTAGGAATTATGAAAACAAGAATTCTTAGTTGGGATTGCAATTGCCAATTTATGATAGTTTGGATCATTTAATGTCTTTTGTTACTTGTTTGAATTGGTACTTGTCTGGTTTTGCCTCATTTTACTCATCTATAACTTGTTTGAATTGGTAAAATTTTAAGAACTCGGAGGATTGAAATCATATATAACTTGTTTGAATTGGTACAATTTTAAGAACTCAGGGGATGGAAAAAAGTCAATTTTCATTCACAATAAACCACAGGTTTAACATGTGCAAAAACTTTAAACCTTTGGTTAAGTTTACAATAAGCCTCATTCAAACCCAAACTCAAAGAAAAATGAATTGGGAAAACGAGTAACCCTAAAAGAACTCACACACATTACACAAAATTTACTCATCATTCCTAAAATGGCAACCAATATATGAAACAAATTTACTCACACATATACATAAATATACTATAACAGCACATTCCTTAAAGATTGACATAAACTCACACACAAATTACAAGGAATCATCATCATCATCTCATAATTCGAAAACTTGTTGAACTCCACAAGACGTCCCTCAGTAAGGTCACCAACACAATAAGCTTGTTGATTATTAGTTATTAATTCTTGGGAACATGATCCATTACATTAAACAACCTACACATAGTTAAACTTGCTTAATTACATTAAAACGACTGCACAGAAGATCCATTACATTAAATACCTTACATTATGAAATTATATGAAATTAAACTTGATAAATCACATCAAAATAGTTCCATAAAAACAATAATTGCATAAATATTAAAACGGGCATAATTACACTTGGTCCATTACATTAAACAACTGTACATAATTAAACTTGGTAAATTACATTAAAACAATTGCATAGAAGATTTCTGAGCCACGATCAATGGCAGAGACCAGAAAAATAAGAAAACGGGCTCATTGCAGATTTCAGATGACACCAACACACATTTTTCAATTGGACTGCTCAATAACTTTTGCAACCACATCACCAGAAGAATCACCCAGGAAATTAGGAGCCATAATTATACCTTTTTCTTCTTTCCAGTTATAATTTTCATTCGGGCATCATATTTCTCCTTCAGCCTATTAATTTCAACTATATGTTTCTCCTCCATGGACTTTATATCGGCCAGAAGCTCTGCTATTTTACGAGATGATAAGGGACCATCCCAATTGAAGAAATTGCAACCACCATTATTTCCATTCCTGCAACCGTGGAATCTTTTACCCGGATTTTGTTTTTTGCCAGACATTTGTAGCTCGGCCTTCTCGTTGCAGTAACATTGGAAGTAAGAAGAAGAAGAAGTTGGATAAGAAGAAGCGGAGGATTGGGGCGATGAAGACATTTTTTTCCTGACCTAGGGAGGATTGAGCATATGAAATTGGGGAAAAAACTTTTTGTTCTTGACTAATCACGTATGAAATTGAGGAGAAATGTGATGGTTTGATATGTGAAGCTTTGTAATCCAGCAATAAGGGGATAAATAGGTATTTGGGATAAGTTTTTATTCATTTATCATTTTAATTTAAATAAAAAGTGATAGGTAATGGTTCAGTCATGCCACGTAAGCATCAAAGCCCGATTGGGCTTTTTTTGTACCATATTTGATGAATTTCTAACTTAATAGATGTAGTTTGATGTTGGTCAACATCACATACCTTTTCTGGAAAGGGGCCAACATAATGTATCAAAAATGAAATTTTCACGTTTCATGAAAGCAAAAACTTTAGTGCTGATGTTAATTAGTTAATACAGATTTATAGAATAATCACGTAATGTTTTGTGCATGTGTAATTTAATGTTAGTGTTATTATTGCATAGAACAACATATTAACTTAAACTGAAATTGTTATTCAACAGTGATATTGAGTCAGAGAATAGAGATTTCGGAAAGTGTCTTATAACTTGAATAAACATGTTGTATATTTTCATGTTGGGACCGTTTTTACATATTACCAAACGAAATCATTCAAAAACATATTGAATCACATGTCATAATATTTGTTAGTTTGCCTTTAATGTCTTTTTAGGCGGAAAATCATGAACTCGCCGTCCAATATGCTGATAAACTAGCATGATCCAAACAAGTCTTGTTGGTTCGAGATATCGATGAGCTTCCTAAGACTCCACACTACATAAAAGTCGGTGAATGCTGACGGGTTTAGCCATTAGCAAACTTATCAGTATCGTTTTCATCGACAAATGTATGCTGGCGAATAACCCTACTCTTCAACATTTACAGACACTCTGCCGACGAGTATTACTTATCGAGAAGCCCCTGACCGCTCTTCAACATTTACCGACGCTCTGTCAACGGGTATTACTTATCGAGAAGCCCCTGACCGTCGTTCTGCACCCGTCATTATTCGCTGGCGGGCATATTAGACATCGACAATATCTAATAAATCACTTAATGAAAGTAGATTATCTTTCCGTTCATTTTAAAAGTTCCATAAGCCCTTCTCGAACCAAACATGAATAGTAACTCCCGTCAATATTCAAAAAACATTTATATAATAAAAATAATTTTTTTTTTCAGCACAGCCTCGCCAAGTCCACCCGTCGGCCCGTCCGACTCACAATTCGCCAGCCAAGCCAACCCGCATCAATTTAAATTCCAGATATGGCTTGAGTGAGATTCGAACTGACGACCTCTTGGAAATAGAGGAGCATTGTTACCATCTTGCCAAGTCAACTACATATGATAGTTTATATACTTTTAATATATATTAGATAGATATGCAAATAAAGTCATAAATGATATTTATAATTAATTATATTATAACTATATAATAATATTATAATGTGTATTAAAATTAAATAATATTTATTGAAAGTTATGTTATATGTTAACGCATTGGTCCACTACAGAAACAATATACAAAGTAAAAGTAATATATGTAGACTAATAAATAAAATCTTCGAATAAACTTATATTGATCGATATTGTTATTTATATATTATACTTATAATAATGTTATTATAAATACATAATATTATTATATATAAATAGAAGAGAATTACAAAATTTTATATTTTATTATTAAGAAAATATTTATTATAAATATCACTTGAAAATAATTGTATATATTATATTATATTTAAAAAGGGTTAAGTATAATTTCATTATTATTATTATTAAAATGTGTATTGTAAAAAAACATTTATTATAAATATATATTACTATTTATTGAAACTTACATTTATTATATTTATTATACATCTCTTAAAATAATTATATATATAATATTTATAAATGATTAATATAATTATATATTATAATTAAAAAGGGTATTGTAAAAAATATTTATTATAAATATTATTTTCTATATTTATTATATATCCCTTAAAATAACTATTTATATATTATATTATATTTATAATTGATAAAATATAACTTTATATTATTAAAATGCGTATTATTAAAAAATATTTATAAATATATATATTACTCTTTGTTGAAACTTATTATATATTATATATTTATATTCATTACATATCCCTTAAAATAATTATATTTATACATATTACAATTATAAATGCTTAATATAATTTTATATTATAATTAAAAAGTATATTGTAGAAAATTATATATATATATATTGCTGACGGGTAGAGGGCGTCAGCAAAATTTGTCGTCAGCTACTTGTCAGTAAATGCGATACCAAATAATGAAAATTCGACAATGTTGACGGGTCGTAAATGGGTTTTTCGCTGGCGGCCTCCAGCCATCAACTACCCGTCAACATAGGTAACCTGTCAATAATTCGTTAGTATATAATGATGACGGCTTTTTGACCTTCAGCATTTTCCGTCAGTTTTTATCGGTTTTTTTTGTAGAGCGCTAGTGAAATTTATGTCGGCAGTTCAGGCTTTCGGGAATGTACCCGGTAAAATTCCTAAAAAAATCAAAGTATCATCGAAATAACTTAAAACCATTCATATAGATCGTTTCTTCAAGAATTCAAGTAAAATTTAAAAATCATTGTAATAACTTAACTAAATGTACTTTTTTAGTAACAACCAATACCCTAAACACGAACAACAATATTCGTAAAACCACTTAAAAGCATGCTCAGGCTTTTCGGGGAATGTACCCGGTAAAATTCCTAAAAAAATCAAAGTATCATCGAAATAACTCAAAAACCATTCATATAGATCGTTTCTTCAAGAATTCAAGTAAAATTTAAAAATCATTGTAATAACTTAACTAAATGTACCTTTTTAGTAACAACCAATACCCTAAACACGAACAACAATATTCGTAAAACCACTTAAAAGCATGCTCCCATCGACATTCCAGTTGAGACAGGTACGGTATATCACTACAACAAGCTATTCACATATCATCATCACAGCATTATTTATCTCTTACCAACTTTACTAGTAATTTCATGTTCAACTCTATAAAACCACCTCAAGTAATTTGTATTACTTTACAGGATACATCAGAAACAATATGTTTTCATTCTTAGACAAACTTTACCAATGCAATTA
>BMAC01000231.1:1063367-1129625 GCA_014905375.1 Phtheirospermum japonicum
TTTGGTTTTCTTTGGAATAATCTTATTTAATGTTTAATCGCGGGCTGAAGAGGTGATGATGATCAATTATTCCGCCTCTTCTCGATTGTTTACCACCTGAGGAATTAGATATCTACTGCATATCTTGGCTGATGGCAGCGACAATGAGAGGTTGTGGCTCAGAGCGCTAGTGAAATTTATGTCGGCAGTTCAGGCTTTCGGGAATGTACCCGGTAAAATTCCTAAAAAAATCAAAGTATCATCGAAATAACTCAAAAACCATTCATATAGATCGTTTCTTCAAGAATTCAAGTAAAATTTAAAAATCATTGTAATAACTTAACTAAATGTACTTTTTAGTAACAACCAATACCCTAAACACGAACAACAATATTCGTAAAACCACTTAAAAGCATGCTCCCATCGACATTCCAGTTGAGACAGGTACGGTATATCACTACAACAAGCTATTCACATATCATCATCACAGCATTATTTATCTCTTACCAACTTTACTAGTAATTTCATGTTCAACTCTATAAAACCACCTCAAGTAATTTGTATTACTTTACAGGATACATCAGAAACAATATGTTTTCATTCTTAGACAAACTTACCAATGCAATTATATAAATTATAAATGCACACAACTTTGCAATAAAAATAGCAATGTACTATCAATACGCACACAACCATATATCATAGAAACCAAAAATCAAATGGCTTCTACTTAATTGTAAAGGTGATTAAAAAAATATTCCAACCCACTAAATAGACACACATAGTATGAAAACTAGTTAATATTGGTTTTATAATGGAAATAATATTCATCATATCGTTCTATTGTATATTTCAAGATCTATAGATTAATAAATTAAAAATTAATATTAATATCACGTCTTTTAGTTGTTGGCACGCGCTCTGAGCCACAACCTCTCATTGTCGCTGCCATCAGCCAAGATATGCAGTAGATATCTAATTCCTCAGGTGGTAAACAATCGAGAAGAGGCGGAATAATTGATCATCATCACCTCTTCAGCCCGCGATTAAACATTAAATAAGATTATTCCAAAGAAACCAAAATCAGTTTACATTTATCTTCTTAACCTAAGGGGTGAAAATGCAAAAATAAATAAATAACTGGTTGTAGATATAACAAGAACACCTTGAAGTAGCATTCATGGCATCCATGAGCAAAATCAAGTTTAAAGTGTTTGTCAACTCAAAGATCTTAATATCGAAAATGAAACAAAATAATAATAACAAAATGAATTTAATTACCACCGGAAAATCTATAACCAGCTACCAATAAAAAAAGAAGAAATTTCCCTTTGCATATTGCAGGAGATCATCTAAATATTAAAAAAGACTTACAAGCCCAAGTCAATTAACACCGTAGAACAATAATTAAGTTCTCAGTGTTTTTGCTTTCAATTTTTAAAATTCCTATCCTGATTTCAACTAAACTCACCGACCACCCTTGTAAGAAAATGAAGGAAAAAAATTGTTTTATATGTATATATATGTGTGCATATATATATTATTTTTATCAAACAAAATACAATGTCGAGACACCCATATTAATAAGATTTGACAAACTTGTAGGTGCAACACATTCCAACAGGAAAAGTCTCGTTGGCACGGGGTCCGGCTCCTTTCCTATTTACATAACCAGGGTACTCCCACCTCCAGAAGTCTGCACGACCATTTAACTTTAGTCCCGCCTCCTGTCCTAATTCCTCAATCTCCCACTTTGAGAATGGATATGCGGTTTTGTGTGTTACGTGAACCTCCCCTTTCTCTGTCGCCATGTTACATCCATTTCTCATGAAACCCCGAACAACATTCTGGTGAAGCCTGGAGAAATTTGAATTAAAATATGCTCATACATATAAGATCAGTCAATTGGAACTTACGATATTTGATAGGAGTCATGTTCCCGCGCGATAAAACCTGCGTGAGGAAAATTAAATACAATTCTGTCAAATTTCCTGTGTTTGAGTTGAGGGTGTAGACTCATGGAGCAAGCGTCAACCACGTGCAATATGGTGCACCCCTTGTCTTTAAGTAAAGCTATGTTGGCTGCTGCTGCACCGTTATACTTCAAACCCAGCATCTCTGCATTTTAATTAGAGCATCTTAATAAGATGATCTAATCAATAAATGAATAAATAGAAACTAAAACAAGAAGATTTGTGTTCAAAATAAAAATAAAACTGTCACTAGCTTGTGCATTAATTACCCTCAGAGTCCAGAGAGGTTGCGACAATGTTGGATGCATCACCAAATGCTGTGGCTAAACAAAGCGCAAAGGAGAAATCACCCTCACCCACTAGCAATATCCGATGACGGCTACTATAGTGGTTTATCCATTTTTCCTCCCGAACAAGAAATGTTGATGAATTCATTATTTAGTTTTATTTTCTGAGATGCGTATATATCATTATCAATATGATCAGTCCTTCACCATATTGTTTTGAGCATCCTTCACTATTCATCCATGATAGGTTTTTATATGATCAGTCCGGATGAAAGAATGTGAAGGGTTTGCTTGATAAAAGTGCATGTAACACTAATTATTACTGGTATTGTTTTTCAATACGGTCCACAACCTTTCAGATTCTTTTTATCTGGGTCCCTTCATATTCTCTTTCCGCGACTTATGCCATCCTTATTAAGTTTAGTATTAATTTCACGATACATTATGAGTGAGTCTTAAGTGGAGAGCATTTTGGAAAATAGATGAACCAACATGAGGTGTTTCCTGAGATATCGAGTTGTGGTTCAATTGGGTCTATTTTAAGACGAGACCAAGATTTTGAGGGATATAAATAACAACTTTTTTTTGTTGTTGGTAATTTTTTTTTCCAGACTAAACCTTCGGTCTTTGGCAATTTATTAGGTGCGCCTGGGTGTGCACCCTGTTATACGTGATGATATATGGTAGTTATATGTGATGATATGTGACAAAAATTTAGTGTTTAGGGTTTATTTAGTTTTATATTTTAGAGTTTAGTTTTTTAATTTTTCATTTTAAGGTTTATTTTTTAGTTTTTTATTTAGTTTTTTATTTTAGGTTCCTGACAAACACTTCAAGAAATCTGATATTTAGTGACGATTTTTTTTCCACGCATAAAAATTTATCATAGTATGTTAAACAATAGTGACGTTTTTTTAATTTCGTCATAGAATAACACCCTTCTATGACAACATTTATTGTTGTCACAGTTGTTCACTGATTTCGTCACGAATACTTATATTTGATGACGTTTAAATGTATTTTGTCACAATTTTGGGATGACAAAAAAAAATAGTTCGGAAAATTCATTTTATGACTAACATATAATAAAATGTGACGAGAATTGGGCGTCACGATAAATTTCTAGTTGTGACAGAATCAATTTTGTCACTAATGCCCCCTTGAATAACGGTGACGATATTTGGTGTCACAACAAGTTTCTTTTCATGACAACGCTACAATTTGTCATCAGTTCTAGAAAAATGGCGGCAATATTATTTTGACACGAAAAAGTTCTATTTTTACGTCAAATATGAATTTGTCATAGTAATTTTAATTTTTTTACAAATTCATACAAGATTTAGGAGACACTTCCGATAACAATTTGATAATAATTATATGATATTTGGTATCACCGCATATTTATGTTATTAAAAGCATCATATTTCTCATTAATTTTTATGAATGTAATAGTAATTAATTTTAATTAATATATATTGTATAATATTTGAAGTAATCCATAATATAAATATAAAAAAAATCTAACGTTAAAGAAATATATTAATTAAAATAAAGTTGTAGAATGAAAATCGCATATATGATAATCGGACAATTTATTAATTTTAATTATCAAGACTAGCCATGTAAAGAAAAAAATTTAAAAATAATTGTAAGTATATAAATATCCGAACTACGATCCTTACTACAAAATGCATGATTTGCAAAATAATCATGCAACAGTACACGTAGTTAAAGCCATAGAATCATGCAATAGTGCACGGTTTTTAATTTGTCATGATCACAAATCATCTTCCTAGAAACATTGGCCATATATCTCTTTTGTATTATTTCAATTTTGCCAGAAACTATAATCATGCAACAGTACATGTAATTAAAGCCACAGAATCATGCAACAGTACACGGTTTTCAATTTGGCATGATCACAAATCATCTTCCTAGTAACATTGGCCATATACCTCTTCTGTATTATTTCAATTTGGTCAGAAACATATGATAATGGTTCAATACCTATGTCATTGTGCCAAATCAAAGGTTTGACATTTCTAAATTTCTCCAAGAACCATGTTATTATGCGTCTATTACCTGCTCATAATTGGAGAACATATATGCATAAGAACACAAGCTATTGATAACAGCCCATCATTCCTTTTCATTAAAATGAAAATGTCAAAAGAAAATATAAAAGCCATGTATGTAATTGCCTCATCCAAAAGCCAATAGTTGCTAAGTATATAACACTACTATTTAACTAGATAGATTCCTGAAAGTATTCGTTCCCTGCACGAGACAAAAATCCATCAGTCAACACTAAATCGTTTATTTTTTAGGGTAAGGGACAAATCCCTCGAGCGACACTAAACTCCGAAGAGAGAAACAAGCTTTACCCACACAATCCTCTGCAAGTCCAATGGAGAAACATTCAAATCAAATTCGACCTAATAATCATAAGACATCGCAATTTGATTAATTTCAACCAATACGTCTTCATCCACATAACATATTTTTTCAAAAATTGCAAATAACGTCAAGATTAGAAAACAAAGCAGAGATACATTTCACATACAAAAATTTGCTTCCAAAATAAACACATACAAGAAATGAAAAACATGCTAAACATGTGAGATTAAGAAAAGAAATGAAGAACATGCCAAACACATAGTAACCTTTTGTACCAAATTAATCACGTGAGATTAAGAAAAAAATATAAATTTATACCTCACCAATTTTCTCGATTATCAACATCACTGTCTGCGTCTATCTCATTATTAGATTCGTCGTTTTTTTGAGAATCTTCGTCGCTGGTGCAATAGTCAAATAACGTGTCATATAACTCATCAACATCATATAAGTTTGGTACCTCAACAACTTCAGGTGACCTTAAAGTAATAGGCCCGTCAATGACCTCCACGTCCACGTCATCCCTATTTAATGAATGTATTTCACTGAGATTAACTTCAAGCGGATTGTTTGTATCATTCTCCTAATATACAACACTTTCCATAGACAAAACATCGTCGACATCCATTTCTTCATCGTGCATCTCCGTAACATCATAAACATGCCTATGCTTGAATGGTATCACGACACGCCAATCATGTCCTAATTTAGGATCATTAGTGTAGAAAACTTGCCTTGCTTGGTCAGCTAATATTTAAGAGTCGTCCTCGTACCATTTTCCAGCAACTCGGACACTTACGATATTTTCGTCTTTTTGTATCCATGTTCCTTTTTTCTTACAAGATCAAACCAATCACATTTGAATAAAACAACCTGCCTATCTTTGACATAATCTAGCTGAATAATATCCTTTAAAACCCGATAAGAATTCATGTTGTCATCTCCATGGTTACTCTCCACTACAACCCCACAGTTTTGAGTTTTCCGACGGCTATCGCGTTGTTCAATTAAAAATCTTACCTCGTTCACGATGCTGTTGGGTTCGCTATAATCGTACGGGGCATACGCAGTGGAATTTAAAAATTTTAAAATATTAAAACAAATATATATATCAAATATATATACTAAGCCCCATAGATTTCATAAGCGATTTTAACGATCGTCATTTTCTATTATTTTGTATCGAATACAAATATTTTGACTCTTATAAAAATAAATAAATTAATACCTCTCGATTAATTTCTTCAAGCGACGATTGAGAGAGAATCAATTCCTGACTATGTGGCTAACACCGAAACTTCTCGCCGTAGGGATTCAAGCGTATCCCCTCTAATTGAGTCCACCTTTTGATTGCGACACCGAAAAAATCTTTCCCTAGTAGAATCGTTCAGTTTTCAAATTGATAGGAATAACAATTAATCTAACAATCAACAGTTGATTGAAAATTAATTATTATAGATGAAAAATTATCAATTAATCTTCATCTACAAATTGAAGATCAAAATAAAATATAAAAAAGAGAAGAACTTAAAATTCTTCTTTGTTTTCGAAAAGGCTGATGGGAGGAGACGCTGACCTTTTTTTTCTTTTCTTTTGTTGAATTGATAGGATGCAGCACGGATGCTTCTTTTCTTTATATATATATATATATATATATATTAATTAGGTTAATTAGATTAGGTCTAATCTTAATTAGTTAATTAATTAATTAAGAAAAGAATTCTTCCCCAAGTCATCCGTCCCCTTATTAAAACAAAGAGTATGACTTGTTCCCAATTACCTTTTATATATATATATTTATATTATATACAAATATATAATATAAATTAATTTTATTCTAAAATCTTCAATTATTCTAGTGGGCTTCTACAATTAGGGCCTACTAGAAAAAAATACATGGACTTGGATTTAATATCCAACTAATTAATTAATTCAACTAATTAAGTAATCCCATGAATTTAAATTAATCAATCCAATTGACCAATTTAATATATTCCTTTAATTGAGATTTCTAATCAAATTAGTTTTAATTACATAATCAAATACATAATTAAATATTTAATCCAACAATTGAATTAAAATAAAATCTCATTTAATTAATCTAAATTAATTAATTATTCCAACCATTGGAGTTATCAATCTTGAAATGTCAACAACCAAAATTATGTGTGACCCTTTTAGGTTCACGACTAACACTAGCAGTAGGCTTACAACTTTTGTAAGTTTATAAATAATAATTTTTTACATTAATTAATCTAATTAATTAATTCTCTTAAAATTAACTCTTTAATTTCAAGAACCTACAAATCATGGCAACATCTAGTAAGTAGCATGACTACACAGTGTTAGGTGAAATAGCGAGTAAACCTATTTCAATTGCAAGTCCATACATGTACGATCCTTTCGACAACTAGTTTCCCGATTAAATCTTGGGCATGGATTTATAAGTCGAAACCCAATTGATTTAATAACTGTGATTTCATTTCAAGTTTAAGTAATTCATTTATAAATCAATATTCATCGTGCCCTGGCCAAGGTCTTTGAATCACAAACTATGAAAGTTCACAGGATACTCTCTTGTCCATAGACAAGTATCGAATTCTATGTTGTCTACGACAAACCTCCATGCACATCGATACAATACCCAAAATACCCCTTTTACGAATGTCAAGCAATCAAAAGATAAATCTAAGTATTGTACAATGTGCACAAGGTTACCATCGTACCTCAAGTCAAGGATTAATCATGTACTGTTGTAATATGGAAATTCTTATTCGACAGACAAATCTTCCAGTTAAGAATTTTCATCAGGTCAAGTTCAATGAACTTGTTCTCCAACAAGCACCCACATATATGCACTCGCATCACAACGCTGATGTTAATGGAATGCAACATTCTTGTCCTACAAGCATGCATCATATGCGCAAGTCTTATCGGGCTATTCAATGTCCTATCTCAAAAAGCCCATTGACTTGAAACAAGTTTAAGACCGAAACCTTAGAGACATGTTCCATGATTTCCATCGTATGCGCAACCATATCCCATAGTTTAAATTGGTCTAAGAACTTTATCATACGTGCAATTATAATAAAAGCGAAAATATAAGATAAAGAAAGTTGCCTTTATGAATATAATCCCAATAAAATCATTATAAAAGTAGAATAAAATCCAATCTAATTGGAACGTCGGTCACTCTACTCTAACAGATGCAACCAGAAAACTTTCTTACACACTTATGAGGTGCACATGCGAGTGAATATAAAGATTGATTTACCTGTGATCGTTCCTCTCCATATAACTTAGTCATCTGTAAAACAAGAATAACAAAAATTAATCCATACGCTTATAAAATACTTTGTATTTACTTTAATTATAACATTACATATTTCTTGAACCATGCTGGAAATTTCTCTTTATAGTTTTGGACTAGATTCGCACAATTGCCCAATAAAAGCTCTTCATTGTGCTTCCTACAATCAAGATAAAAAGGTAATTCATGTTTATTAAACACTTAAAATTAATTAGAATGTGTAAAAAAAATTTATACAATACTTACTCCAAAAATGTTGCAACCTCTTCGCAATTTTGGAAGACAAACCACTTTAGTGCATTGAACTCTTCCTCAGATAAATCTACAAGTTTTGTTGCTCCGAAATGGCGGTATTTTTGTGAGAATATCGATAGACTATCATCAATTTCTTTATCACTATTCCGCTCATCTTGGTTAAATATAGTTTCAATTCCCTGTAAGTACATCGAGCAAAATGTTAAACACTCTTTTGCGATGTATGCTTCGGCCACTTATCCTTCGGGTTGAGTTTTATTGTGCACACTCTGCTTCAAACAATAAAAAAACCCAATGGAAAATATATATAATAATCGTCATGGTAGAAATATAAGTTCTGATACAATTAAAAGTTCATAATTTATTATTATTACCGTTCAATGGGATACATCCACCTAAATTGAACTGGGCCACCAAGCAATGCCTCGTCCGGTAAATGAATAGGCAAATGAACCATGACGTCGAAGAAAGCTGGAGATATATTGTTTCAAGTTTACACATAATCAAGCAAGTATCTTCCCTCATTTTCTCCAATTCACTTCTTCTCAACTTCTTGCAGCACAGGTGTTGAAAAAAAATAACATAAATCGGTCAGTACCTCACGCACTTCCTTATTTAAGGATCCGCAAATCCCGACAAGAAGTATTCATTGTAAAAGTACGTGAGAGTCATGACTTTTCAATCTAGATAACTTGTGGTCTCTTGAACTAATACAACGAGAGATATTAGAAGCATACCCATCCGAAAATTTAACAGACTTTATAAACTCACACAAGTCTTGTCTCTCTTTCATTGACATAACTTAACAAGCAGCTGGCATCACACATGTTCCATTAGTTCCCCTAACTAAGTGCAGCTCCTCACGAACTTGCATGTCCTCTAAATCTAGCCTCGCCTTCATCGTATCTTTGTTTTTCCATCTACACTCATCAAGGTTCCTAATATACTCTAACATATATTTTTTTCGATATGAATTACATCTAAATTATTCCGTAATTTCAACTTACTCCAATAGGGCAAATCGAAAAAAATGCTACGCTTGGTCCAATTTAAATCCTCGGGCTCCCGCTTCCTTTTCTTGTTGTTTCCATGCTTCCCTGGTATTAGACTTTGCAGTCTCTCCAGCTGCACTAAGACATCCTCCCCGGTTAAACCTCTAGGCGCTTCAGGGTCTTCATTTTTACCATTGAACCTCTTAATTTTCCTCCACGCATGATCTTTCTGTAATTCACGACGATGTCCCGTATAAGCTACCTTGCTATGTAGTCTCACGGAATAGGTTTGGTCATTACAAACTGGACAGGCCATGTACCCTTTAGTACTCCACCCGGACAGGTCGCCATATGCTGGAAAGTCATTTATTGTCCACAAAATCGAAGCATGCAATTGAAAAGTTTTTTTTTAAGAAACGTCAAAGGTCTCTGCCCCCTCAACGAACAATTCTTTCAACTCTTCGATTAATGGCCACAAGTAAATATCAATATCTTTCCCAGGTGAATTCTTGCCCGGAATTAGCAAAGATAAGAAAAGGAACGGATCTTTCATGCAATCCCAAGGGGGAAGATTCAACGGGGCTAGAATGACTGGCCACATGCTGTAAGTGGTGCTCATGTTTCCAAATGGATTAAAACCATCTGCAGCTAAAGCTAGTCTAACATTTCTAGGATCCTTTGCAAACAAGGGATACTCTTTATCGAAGTGTTTCCATGCTGCAGAATCTGCCGGATGCCTCATATATTCATCATCGACTCATTTTTTTGTGTGTCACACCATCTTTTTTGATGTTTTATGGGACATGAAAAGGCGTTGGAGCCTTGGTTTCAATGGAAAATACCTTAAAATCTTGGCGGTAACCTCTTCCCCACACCATCGTTGAGTTTCCATCGAGAAGTCTGACAAACAGGGCACGCCTCAAATTTTTCATTCTCTTTCCAAAATAAAGCATAGTCATATTTGCATGCGTGAATGCATTCATATCCCAATCCCAGCCCGCGCAATAATTTTTTAGCTTCATAATATGTACTTGGAAGTGTCTCACCATCTGGAAAAGAGGATTTCATCAAGCGCAAAAGCATATCGACGGTTTTATTACTCAACTTATTATACACTTTCAAGTGGAGCAATTGTATAATAAAAGATGTCTTCAAAACTTTCTTACATCCAGGGTATAGTTCCATCTTGGCACCATTCATCAGCTCCTCGAGATATTCCGGAACACCACCAACATTTTCTTCTCGATCGTATTGCTTGCCGAGGTCGAGCAACATGTCATCAACACCATCGTCTTCATCGTTTGTCCCATATTTATCCCAAGGCTCGTCGTCAATTTCAACATCCTCATTAGTTTGTGTACTCCCTCGATAACTTGCATTTGATTCACCATGATAATATCATGTGATGTAACCTGGATCCATCCCCCGAAGCATAATATGATCTTTCACTGTTTGTTGGTCTTCAAATATTAAGTTCAGACAGCGCACACATGGGCATCAAACATTTCACACCTTACCTATATGTGATTCAACAATCTGTATAAACTTGTTAACATCATACACATAAGCATCCGAATGTTAGGCAGCATGCATCCAACTCTTGTCCATTTTCAGCTAAGGGATTTTACAATGATAGTTCCTATAACATAAAACAATAAAAGAGTCATTGATCTTACAGTGCAGCCCAAAAGTCAAAAATATTACACGGCACGAACAATATCAATAAGCATACATAAATAATTAAAGTATCAACCTACCAGGACAATCACACCCATTAATTATCGGGGGGGGGGGGGGGGGAATTTAAAAATGGATATTGTTAAAGGAATAAAACTACAAGTTTTTTGTTTGACTAACTTCAGAAAATTGTCATAAGAAATGAATTTTTGATGAATAAAAGATTTTCAGGCACAATGACGCTACCAGTTATATGTGATGATATGTGTTAGTTATATGTGATAATATATGTGTCAGTTATATGTGATGATACATGATAGAAATTTAGGACTTAGAGTTTAATATTCAATTTCAGGGTTTAGTTTTTCATTTTAGGGATTAATTTTTCATTTTTAAGGTTTAAATTTTTGTTTTAGGTTAATTTCTTTAAGTTTAGGATTTTAAATATTAGATTTAGAATTTTAATTATTTGTGATGATATGTATTAGTTATATTTGATGATATGTATGAGTTATATGTGATGATATATATGAGTTATATGTGATGATATATATGAGTTATATACGATGATAAATTAAATTAAAGGGTGCACCTTGCAAGGTGCACCTGGGTCCATGGTATACTCTCTCTCGGTCTTTCCTCCCTCATCTATCTTGAATTATTTTGTACACGCCTCTTTTGTTTAATAAATATCCGTCTTTTTATTTTCTATTCATATTAAAAATTAGTTATGATAATCTCAACTTTTCTAAAAGTTATGTTGGAGGATTATAAAAAATCGTTAGGAAGAATTATATATTGGTTTGTTTCATCCCGTTCATTCCATTCATTCCGTTATTACAAAAAATAGATATGAAAATCTAGCAAGAGTAAATTCGGTGTTTTTCTTCAGATCTTTTTCTTTAATTTCAGTAATTATTCAGATCCGTTTTGTTTGTGAACTTCATAAAAAGTTTGATATATGGAAATTGATCAATTCAGCGATGTTTTTTAGATCCGTTTTGTTTGTGAAATCCGATTCCGTTTTGTTAGTAATTTTAGATCCGTATTGTTTGTGAAATTCAAATCCGTTTTGTTTGTGGAATTCAGATCCGTTTTGTTTGTGAAATTCTGATCCGTTTTGATATTAATTGATGACTAATCAAAAAGAAATCATGAACATCAAAAAATTTCAGAGAACTATAGATTTGTAGATATTTTTCAGATTTGTTTTCCCGATTTTTTTTCGATCTATTTTCTTATAGTTGGATTCATTTTTATAGTTTTCTCGATCTATTTTTTTTTAGTTGGATTCATTTTTTTAGTTTTTCGATTTGTTTTTTCATGAAAACTTCTTGCCAATTGAGTTTTTTCGATTATTCCCCTTCGTTTTTTTTACAGTAAACACGGCATAACATTACAACAACAAACACGGCCGGGTTGTGTCAATTTATTGTCCGATTGAACAAGAAAATAAACAAAAGAATAGGGGAAAGAGAGAGAGAGGAATCACTTATTTTCTACTTCTTCAGGCTGCCGCAGACGCCGGGCTTAGGCTTGGAGGTTTCGGCAACAATGGTAGCATGAATATTATTGACTTTGGACACATCAAAGGGGATCTTGTGATGGCGACCTTCATGGTGGATCTGCATAGATTTGATATCAGGAGCGGTGACCTTGCACAAGGGACACTCGAATTTGGCGTGGCCGCCTTTCTCCTGGCCGGTTCGATCGGCGAGACCGGTTTTGCCTTCGGCGTGGTTAGTTAAGGCAGTTTCGGCTTTGGATGCAATCTTTTTGGCGGTGTGTTTCTTGGGCTTGGCTTTGACAGTAATGGTCCTCACCAAGAGAAAGAATCTAGGGGTGCTAAATTAGCGAGGGAATATGGATGATGATTGATGGGGGAGTGAGGTATTTTTTGATTATTCCTTTATTTCTTACCAATCTCGCAAAATTTTTCGGACAACTTCTTCCGAATTCTTCGATGTTCTATGAAGTGGTAAGAAAATATAATGGCTGTTGAAGCCGGTGTTCTTGAAACTTTCTGAATTCTTCGATATTCTATGTTACCTTCGAAATTCTTCGATCTTTCATTCCAGATCGAAAATAATATTTCACAACTTCTTCCAAATTTTTTACCAATTGACAATTTTCTGCAATTATCTTGTTTCGAACTGCAATCTACAATCTACAATTTTCTGCAATTGTCCTGCAATTATGTTAATCTTTTAATAAATGACTGTATTTGTTGTTTTCATATGTTAGGTAACTTAGTTCTTGATTATTAGTATTCATTCATTACTTATCCCATTGATTATTATTGTAATCCTCTAGATGTTTAAATTAAACCAATGAACAAGAAGGCTTTCTATGTTGGGACTGAAATGGAAAAGTTAATATACTTTTAGGCATTGCAAGTTTGATTTGGGCTATTTATACATTGAAATATATCTACTTATATATTTATATATGTTTTATGTAACTTCCTAGGACCTATGGTTTTGAAAATAAGTATCAGTAATATGATGTTGCTTTTAGTGTTACAATCACCGAAACTAACATCAAACAGTTTCAGAGTAATAAACAGTAGTTTGTTAAGAACGATGTTAACAACATCAAAACTAACATCGCACAAAGTTAAAATATAAGCAACGGAATTATATGAAAAATAGCTTGAACACAGCAATTTAAATTCCGCTCGTATGTAAAAGTACTTACGAACTTGGGTATACAAACCCAAATACTAAATTACTTTTCTTTGTTCAAGATCAATACAAAAATATAAAGTAATATATGAGAAACACTAGTATCAACACTTGATACTAAAAAACTTGTCGCCTTGGTATGATGATCTTCTTTGTTGGTTACGCAACTCCAGAGATCTCCGTGATTAAGATCGTGACTTCAAGTCTTGTGGTAAAGCTTGTGATGATCTTCTCAGTTGGTTACACAACTTCGAAGATCTTCTTCAATTGGATCGTTGCCTCAATTCTTTTACTTGCTCGTGTTCTTCTTTTCTTGCGTCGTCCTCCTTGTCGCGTTCTTCTCGTGAAAGCCGTGTGAAAATTAGTAAAGGACGTGATCTTCTCTTGGACTCTTCTCTTGTCTTAAATAGACAAGAGTCATATTCTTGGTAAACAAGAAAACTAGTCCTAAACCCAATGTAGGAAACTAAATAAAAACCTAGACACAATTTAGGAAACAAATCTAGAGTCTTAATTTTAGTTCCCTAACATATTTTAAGCCCTAGAAAGGCAAATAACAAAAATAAGGAAATTCCCATAAATAAATTTTCCAACAATCTCCCCCTTTTGCCTTTCTGGACAAAATACCCAAGACGTACCAAAATGTTCAAAGACTCCCCCTAAGTTAAAACTCCCCCTTAAGACGTAACCATTATTTAAAACAAACAAAAATGAAAAACATTCTCAGCAGCGTCTTCTAAATCTTCTCCCCCTTTTTGTTCTGAAAGCAAAAGAGCCTCAACAATTGAGTCTCGAAGCTCATTTGGTCAATATGGAGCAGAAAATTGAATGGTGTTAGAACTAGTGTTGCCATCACCAGAACCAACACGAGAAGCATATTCTGAAAACATCTCCTCAGCTTCAGTAGTCAATAATTTCGTGGAGACTGATTCCATGTCTTCAATCTCGACGTCTTAACACGCAACTTCATCAGAGCCATCAGAATTGGAGTTAGGAGATGAAATCGGAGCAGATGTAAGTGATGTCAGGTTTCGTGATGAAACACCAGAACCAACATCGACTTTCTGGGCAACTTTCAAATTTTCTTCTTGGACTGGAACGGGGGATCATAGGCGTTTAAATCACCTTTGGGTGGATTTTTCTTATCATCCATACGCACTGTTTGTTTTTGGAAAGGAGTAGTTGACTTGGATAACTGTGACTTTGCTGGGTGATGAAGAGTTCGATATCTTGCAAGAGACTAGAAACAACTACAAGGACAAGATCGGGTGCCGTAGGCAGTAAAATTGAGAGTGAAAAAGATTAAAAAAAACTTAATTTCCTAAATAGGATAAGAAGTATGCGGTAGAAGTAGGAAGAGGATAAGAAAATAGAGCTAAAAAATAACTCTCCCACTATCACAACTACTTCTTTTAAAACCCAAGATATTTCTTTCCCTAAAAACAAGCTTACTCTTTCTCAAAATAAGACAAACGATATCTATGCTTAAATAGCCCACTATCTCTTATTTAGAAAAAACACACAAATATCAACTACTTTATAAAAACCGAGATAGAGTTAGATTTTAAAAAATCATCACCATAGTTGAATAAATCCTTTGCAAAGTAGTTTTTCACTCGCCAAATTAACCCCTTATTACCTGTCCAATCCTTCGATTATAACGCCACTGAAACACTTGGTTAGCAAGATTCAAAACACGATCAAGAGAATTAAGGAAAGACACAAGCACAAGCAACAGAACGCAAAGCAATACAAGACATCTTCTCAAAGTATGAATGTCCTAATTGATGCCTAAAAATCATGGCCTAAAAAGATAAAAAAAAATATTCAGCAATTAATTTAGGTGACATGATCAGTGTTGCTTTTTATGTGATGACATTATAACCAACATTGCTTTTGGTGAAGTCAATGAAAACAAACCCCTTAACCCAAGTTAATGACTACGTCAAAATCACTCAAGGGGATAAAAATTAAAGATTGGATCTTTTTTTAATCCAGACTTTCTTCATCTTTTCGATGATTTGAAGTGAAATATTATATCTTTAGAAATTGCTTATAACACCCATTGTTTTTAGACCTGGGAGAAAATTAGTTTCTGCGGTAAAGTTTCACAATAACCTATTTGAAGAGGTTAGTCTTTTTGTCACTATTTTTTACAACACATGATTTTTCGGCACTTTAATCAGACCCAATGCATTCAGATTATGTATGAAAAAGAAAATAAAAATGCATGCATAAATATGCGGATGTTATGACTGATGACAGTATTGGTGTCATAACATCAAAACCAACATTGACTTAAACAATGAAGATTCCGAGATCTCTTCTCAAACGAGAGAAGGTCTCTAAATCTAATGCCTTTGTGAAGATGTCAGTAAGATGATTGTTTGTTCCTATATAATCAAAACTAACAAACTTCCTCTCAGCCAAGTCTCGAAAGTGGTACCTTATGTCAATGTGTTTGATTCGTGAGTGCTGGACCGGACTTTTCGAGATATCATTGGCACTAGAATCATCACAGAGCATAGTCAAAATTCTACTAAGTTGGCCGTAGTCCTCTATCATGCTCCTATACAAGGAGTTATCAACACTAATACCAACATCATCTCTAGATAATTTCATAGTTTTGCCTAACGGTGTTTTCTTATGTGTATCATCCTCTAGTCCAAACTTTTCAACCAAATTCTTAGCATACTTTGAATGAGAGAGAAAAATACTGGCATCCATTTGTTTAATATGCAAACCAAGAAAGTAAGAGAGATTACCTTCCATGCTCATCTCGAATGTGTAAGAAATACGCATAATAAACTCACTCACCATTGATTCAATGCGATCTACAGGAGCAAACGTCTCATCTGAGTCTGAGTCTGATTCTGGAGAAGCCTGAGTTGGTGTTAAGTATCGTGACATGTCATCAGTATCGTCACCACCTGCATCTTCAGTTTCTACACCTTCGATTTGGTAACAGTTGTCAGAGGCCCTCTGACCAGTGAGGATACATAAATTGCCCTTGTCATAATCTTCACACCTTTCATGAGTGAACTTAACACTGAAACCACCATCACAAAGTTGGCTTATGCTTATCAAGTCTGTCGTTAAACCTTCAACCAACAACATATTCTAAATTTTTGTAACACCAGGGACATGAAGAGTTCCTTGTCCAATGATTTGGCCATTTGCACCTCCACCATATTTCACCTTTCCTCCTTGAAATCTGACGATGTTGGAAAGTAGGTCTTCAGAGCCGGTCATATGCTTGGAGCAGTCACTGTCCAAATACCAGGCTCCAGGGATGTGAGACTTCAGAGAGGATAGATCATGTTGCATTTGATCTCGTTCTTTTTTACCCAGACCTATTTGACTCCGGTGTCAGTTCTGGTGTTAGGAACATGGAAATCGTCACGGAACTCATTAGTGAGCTTTGACCTTTTAAATTGATTTTATTTCCCAATAAGCTTCCAACAGTATGGTCGAATGTGCCCAGGTTCACCACAGTGATGCCACACATATTGTCTTCTTCTCCTTTTGGGCGTTTGGTCGACTTCACCTTTTGACTTGAATCTGGCTTTTGAACAGGTTTGTATCCAATCCCGTGTTTTGAACAATCCAGAATACTTGATTCCAAAATTTCATCCAGCTTGACCTTGCCCTTTTTGAGGTTTGTGAGGGTTTCTTGGACCTTCTTCAATTCCGGATTCACTCGTTCTAGCTCAGCATCATTCTTAGTGACTGACGACTCCAAACGGATAATAATATTCAGTTGATCATCCTTTTCTTGAGTCAGTTTGCCCACCTTGATCATAAGATCCTTGACTTTAAGTACTTGTTTTCCCCAACTAGCAACTAATTATTCATACTCAATGCTCAGCTTCTCGTACTCGTCAAGAGATTCATCAACCTCATCGTCATCTTCAGTGTACTCTGTAGACATCAAGTTTTTCTTCCTCGGAGTATCTATAGCGTCCTACAAAATAAGGATCAGTAAACTTAGTACGTCAAGTAACCCACTCTAATACCAATTGTAACTTCGTAGGACCTATTGTTTTGAAAATAAGTATCAATAATATGATGTTGCTTTCAATGTTACAATCATCGAAACTAACATCAAACAGTTTGAGAGTAATAAATAGTAGTTTTAGAATAACAACATCGAAACTAAAATCACACAAAGTTAAAATATAAGTAGCGGAATTATATAAAAAATAGTTTGAACACAACAATTTAAATTCCGTTCGTAAGTAAAAGTACTAACGAACTTGGGTATACAAACCCGAAAACTATATTACTATTCTTTGTTCAAGATCAATACAAAAATATAAAGTAATATATGAAAAACACTAGTATCAACACTTGATACTAAAATACTTGTCGCCTCGGTATGATGATCTTCTTTGTTGGTTACGCAACTCCAGAGATCTCCGTGATTAAGATCGTGGCTTCAAGTCTTTTGGGAAAGCTTGTGATGATCTTCTCAATTGGTGACGCAACTTCGAAGATCTCCTTCAATTGGATCGTTGCCTCAAGACTTTTACTTGCTCGTGTTCTTCTTTGCTTGCATCGTCCTCCTTGCTGCATTCTTCTCGTGAAAGCCGTGTTAAAATTAGTAAAGGACGTGATCTTCTCTTGGACTCCTCTTGTTTTAAATAGACAAGAGTCCTATTCTTGGTAAACAAGAAAACTAGTCCTAAACACAATGTTGAAAACTAAATAAAATCCTAGACATAATCTAGGAAACAAATCTAGAGTCCTAATTTTAGTTTCCTGATATATTTTGAGCTCAAGAAAGGTAAAATATAAAATAAGGAAATTCCCATAAATAAGTTTCCCAACAAACCCTGAGGTTCAGTCTAATCGCAAAAAACTCTTACTTTCTTCCAAGACTACAAATATTCTATTGGCATGTGTTTTCACAAATGGCACCCTCGAGAATGGTGTATTTGTAATTGAAAGTTAACAATTCCTTTTGTAAATATGCTAATTCTAAGGGGTCATTTTTTTTTAATCTAACCATTTAGATTTCCCCAACCCTATATTTTCCCTAAGTCAATCTGTCAATATATGAAAAGAATGGATAACTACCAAAAAAAAAGAAAAAACCCGAGGTTTTTGAAAATTACAAACTATCCCTTTCAGGCCATCTTACACTCTAACCCGTATAAAATATTTCAAAAAGTCCTCTGACGTTTATAGAAATACTATAGTTACTCCCTTAAATTCGTAACAAATTAAAATCCGGGTTCAAATATTTCCAGGGTCTAAGCTTGGAACTATGCGCAAAGGATCGGGTCGGGCTTTTATCCGAAGTGACACGAGTTTTACGAGAGAACGGGCTATCGACTACAAGAGCGGGCGTCATGACGGTTGGGGAACAAGCGTTGAACGTATTCTACGTGAGCGATTGAAAGTCCATCGATGCAAAGACGATCGAGATGATATGCAAAGAAATCGGACAGACGATGAGGCTCAACGTGAAAAAGGCCCCGACAAGCGCAAAAGCACTGGAGGCGAGCGGATCGGGAAAAATGAGCTTCTTCTTCAAAAGTCTACTCGAGAAGTTTCGTGCTTGAGTTTGTGTCCAAAGAGAGTGAATGCAAACTTTGTTAGTGATTATGTGGACATTGTGTTTACCGTGATCATGTTTCTACTTTAAATGCTTTGTGAAAATGGTTGTCTATGTGGTGTTTGGATAATTTGTAATTCCCTATTTTATCAATATATTAGTAAAATTTTATAAATTTGTAATTCCCAATGTGGTATCTTGGTCAATTAAGTATAAATTAGTAAGATTTATATTATCAATATATATATATATATATATATATATATATATATATATATATATATATATATATATATATATATATATATATATATATATATATATATATATATATATATATATATATATATATATATATATATATATATCTTTTTTAATATGACAGAGCCCAAATTCATATTCAACCCAAATCCACTATACCAATTCGGGTTCACATATAAATTAAAAAAAAAAAAAAACTTCTCTCCCTCTCTCCTCTCCCAACTCTCTTTCTCTCTCTTCCCTCCCACCTCCGCGTCTGCAAATTGCCAATCCCGCCTATGAAATTCCCTCGCCCCAATCTCAACCAAATCCCTGTCGTACCATCACCTCCAATTAACACCGCGCACCGCCTCCAATGTAAAACCCCCACCAAGTCCTTCCCCTTCATGCTATTTCTCTCACCGCTTCAGATCCTCAGTTTTCCCGATGAAAACCACCGACAGGCACCGCCGGAGGCACTCGTACGAACTCACCGGACGCACTCTCTCGAACTAGATTAAAATTTCTAATAACGCTATTGATCTAGCGATTCAAGGTCTTGGTACCTTCAATTGAAAACCGATATTTGGTCAGTTAGTTTATTTCCCAATTAATTGATGTGTATGCGATTGTTGTGCATTTGTTCCCCTTATAATTTTTGTTTGTGTGCTGCTGCCGGTTTTTCTCAGTTATTCTTCCCCCAAGATTTATATTTTTATGTGAATTTGTATTTAGTCAAGGCTCCTGTTATTTTGGCTGATGGCTTTAGGCAAAGGTTATCAAATCTTTTAATTTATCTTTACCTTCACTTAAGCTTCTAAATAAGGATCTAAAAGTTGTGCTTCAAGCCGTAATGAGCCGCTAGCTTCCGTGGTCGAGTACAATCTTGTCTATGGTCATCAAGTTCTTGCCCGACCCAGTTTTCGCTCAATCTTTTCAAATATCGAGATTGCTGCCTAAAAGAGAGAGTATTGAGAACAGTGATTATAATAGTTCTGATGTTGTGCTTTGTGAGGCAGAGCTTTTAAGAAAATCCGTCGTAAGAAAATCCTCGAGGCTTGTGATTTGAGTCCTAACGCGCCATGTGTTGTGTTTGTTTCAAAATTGTTTGTTGTCGCCATAAAAATGCTTCCCCGTGAAGAGTTTACAAAAAATTATTCAATTATTGATGGCGGTGACTCGGGAGAGTGTTTTCTTGTATTTGCAAGGATCTTTAGTGGGACCTTTTGTGTCGGGCAAAGGGTTTTTGTGCTTTCTTCTTTGTATGATCCGCTCAAGGTAGAAGAATCGAAGCATGAGCATGTCCAGGAAGCCGAGTTCCAGTCGCTATATCTAATGATGGGTCAGGGTTTGAAATTCGTTGCCTCTGTAACAACAGGAAATATTACTAAAAAGCGCTACTCTTTCTTCTACGATAAGTTCTTTGCCCTTTTCGAGCATGGTTTTTCAAGTTTCGCCCACACTTAAAGTTGCTATTGAGCTATCGGATCCTGCTGATATGGCTACGTTCATGAAAGGTTTGTGTCTGTTAATATGAGGCCCCTTGTTTTGAGCTTATGGGTATTGTCATCAACATTTTTACTCTTTCTTTTATAATATGCGTTTTGCGCAACCAAATATATAGCACGTTGATCGCATAATATGTAGTAATTACACAAAAGAGAGAGAGAGAGAGAAAATATTTGGCCTAAAAGGTTGTGTAAATGGTGCATATATACATTGTATTGTGAGGAAAGTTGAGACTATAAGATTGTTACAATTATATAAATGAGTTTGGATTATTATTTAGCCAGGTTATTTGGAAATATATTTCTTTTTGTTATATCTTTTTGTACATAGATTGTGAAGAATAATTGGAAAACTAGCCATTGAAAAAAAAAAAACTATGACTTTGTCGAATAACATATTTTTCTGCAAAAAATCAAGTGATACATTTTTGGACAAAAGTGACATATTTTGGTGCAAATGTGACAGTTTTTTACAGGAAAAAAAAAAAGATTACTATCAACTATTAGAAAGTGACACTTTTTATTTATAAAGTGACAATATTATAACTTGACTACTATAATTTGTGTAGCAACTCTTTTTCTGCAAAAAATCAAAAGTGGATTTTTTTTGGACAAAAGTTACATATATTCGTGCAAATGTGACAGTTTTTTACAGGAAAAAAAAAAAGATTACTATCAACTATTAGAAAGTGACACTTTTTATTTATAAAGTGACAATATTATAACTTGACTACTATAATTTGTGTAGCAACTCTTTTTCTGCAAAAAATCAAAAGTGGCTTTTTTTGGTCAAAAGTTACATATTTTCGTGCAAATGTGACAGATTTTTACAGGAAAAAGAAAACAAAAAATAACGATTACTATCAACTATTAGAAAGTGACACTTTTTATTTATAAAGTGACAGTAATATCTTAAGAAGTGACAATATTATAACTTGACTACTAAAATTTGAGTGGCAACTCTTTTTCTGCAAAAAATCAAAAGTGACACTTTTTTGGACAAAAGTGACATATTTTGGTGCAAATGTGACAGTTCTTTACAGGAAAAATATTACTATTCATTGGAAATAATAAAATCATCACACAGAGTACCGTGGTTGCAGTTAGGTTACATATAATCAACACAACAAATTTCAAAGACAATGCATTACAGAATGTCCATTTCATGTTCATGTTTATATTCAAT
Organism: Phtheirospermum japonicum; assembly: GCA_014905375.1. Lineage (NCBI taxonomy): Eukaryota > Viridiplantae > Streptophyta > Magnoliopsida > Lamiales > Orobanchaceae > Phtheirospermum > Phtheirospermum japonicum. The sequence continues at coordinate 1,085,416 of BMAC01000231.1, forward strand.
TTCTTGAATCTGAGAGAAAAGAATTAAGTAACGAAGCTATACAATGGTGTAATACCAACTTAATGTATCTCTGTGTAAATTGTACTTACTACAAGCACAAGAATATGTTCTCAAGAGTAACCTCCAATGTTAATACTAATATTCATTTTTTTTTATCTCTAACTATTATTCATCTCTCTCCTCATCAGCAATCATCCCTTCATTGTATCCACGCACGAGATAGAGGTTTTAGTGCTCCGGGCATCATTGTTGTCCCCATTGAGCACGTTCCTCAACGTCGCCTCGATCGCGTCTAATTTATGCGGGCCGTCGATCGAGGAGCCTGATTCATTGTTCGGGAGGTAAATTCAAAGTGTAGCTCTAAGTTAATCTTAATCTGTCAAACACGAGAAACCAAATACACAGAAACCTATAACAAAAAAAGAAAAAATTACTAAAAAAAGTAACAAAATACACAATAAAATGTCAAATGCGTATTCCACTCTGCTAACAATCTCTCTCAAGCACTGGCGACTGATTAAAGCACAAGTTTTAAGGAAAAAAAAAACCTTATTTCTACAATCAACTACAACAAGGTAACGGAAAATTATTGTTGTGTATACTAGGTTTGGTATATTAATTTTGTGTATATTTTCTGGGTTAAGGGATGAACTGTATGAGTTGTATGTATTTTTTGATGAATAAGAATGACTTGGGGAGGAAGGGATTTAGAGAGAGAGAATTAGATGAGGAATCGAAAATGTAATTCTTGCTTAATTCATTCATGCCTCAGCATCATACCTAAATACCACATGGAGGGGACCATTTGAAGTGTATTGTTGATCCCCTAAAAATCGGAAATAAAAACAACTTCATATCCTTATCTCACTAAGCAACAAAAATAGAATAAGGATGCTAAATAGCTTATAATAATAATATTAAAGCTGTTGGGCCTGACTCCTAATAATATTAATTGGGCCGCCAATATAACTCCCAAAAATGCAACCGGCCCAGTCACTTGATTAAAGAGTCAACCCATCCGACCCGTTTCTGACATGCTGAACCTTTTTGCCGATTAGTCCGCCCGACCCTGACCCAATTGCCATATCGTCCTCCTCCTTACCAAACAACTAGATCCCCTTTTCATTTCACCTCCCTCACACAAAGCCCTAATACCTAAATTCCCCAATTTCAGACTCATTCATAACAATTAGCACCTAATAACCAAAAACAGATCAATCCAAATCCCATTATACTTAGAATTTGATATACAATATGAATAAATACAGTGTGATTATGAACTCTTAAAAGTTCAATTGATACAGTAATTGTGCATAATAACTCAAAAATAATTAATGTTCAGTTCCCCCATCAAAAATCACATAACAACAAACCATCACTCTAATTCCCATTCACATATTTTTCCCTATTTAAATTAATTATGTTATTTATCTAATTAACTACAACAATTAATTTAATCAACATCGGAATCATATTTTTTCAGAGCAGAAAAGTTGAAAATTATAGAGATAGGTGATTATTAATTTGAAGTAAAACAGAGAAGATATATGATTCAAGGAATTAAATTACCGACCATGAAGCCGAAGGAGAACCGATGACCGAAACAGCGATCGAAAAAGTGAAGAGCTCAATATCTCCGAGGTGGCCGATGAACATGGTGGTGACAGAGTTTATTCCATACTGATAGAGAATCTAGAACGCAATAGGGCTGCCAATCCTCCAGAGCTTCGCCGTCTCTATGCAGAAAATTCGCCACCATTCATTCAGGCCTCTTGCCGGCAAGTAGTCCCCGCCATCTCCGATGGCGCTCGAGCAGAAATATGCCGATTTCTTGAATCTCATAAAGGAGTTAGGACAATGGAGGCGTTGTATCACATTTGGAATTTGGGATTATTGGTCGAGACTTTCTGGCGTTGTAACAAAACAACTAATGTAGCATAAAAAAACTCAAAATTTAAAGTGACAACATTTTGTTTCTTTTTGATATAATAATTCACATTTTTAATATTTTTTTTTTTTTGATAAATTTCATTTTTTTTAATATTTTTTATATTTGCCCTTTACACTAGTAACAATATAACGACATAATACACAATTCATCTCTCATGAAGTAAATGCAAGTATTACTAAGTGAACCTTATTTTCGTAATTCTTATTCTGAGAATCACATCAGGATGAAACTGAAACTGCTCCCTCTCACCAAGGTGTTACTGATACTAGCTGAGCAACTTACTGAGAAGTAATCAGAAAGATTCACTTTTTTCCCAAAGCTTATCATTGAGGGTGAAAACATGAAAATGTATCACTAGTTGAAATGACACTTTACTATACTAATTAACACCAAACATTAATTGAAAACAATTTTTGCGCAATGAAATGCCAACATAAATTATAGAAGATATATTTGGCAAGATTTTGAATAAAGTCCACATGGGTCTCAATATACAGCCCACAAAAGACATCTCTGACCAAACTGGTCCCACCAAAAAATATATATATATATCAACAGTGGAGATCAATACTTCATTCTAATCAACTCCTAAGAAAAGTCTCCAAACTTCTCTAATTCCAAATACTTAGCATGTAACAGATTCAACGACCACTTGCTTAATACATCCGATCAAGACCTAACAGCCTCTGTCTCAATCTTTCAGACCTCAAAATGCTCAAACGTCGAAGCTCCTCCAAAATTTCAATATAACCTCTCAAGTTTCTCCCTTGCCCCGAACCCATGTACGTATTGTACCCAACCCTTAAAGCATCATGAACCGAACGGCGAGCATCGTCATAACTCAAGCGTCCAAATGTGTCCTCCACATGGTCAAGATACCGACCAAATATCCAATAGCACTCGTTCGAACAGTCGGGCCGGAACGTCGGTCCGTTAGACAAATTGCCATCAACACGAGGGTAGAGTTTAAACTTAAACGTTCGGCACTCGCCCAATGGGAAAGGCTCATCGGATCTTGGACCAGACCCTCGTTTATTTTGATAACCTGGGTAGTCTTCAATCCTGAAATCATCTAGGCTGATACAAAGTAAAGAACATTCCACAGCAAGATCCTCGATTCTCCAGCTGTCAAACGGAGCTTTGATTTTGTGATTAACATGGATTTCACCGTCAAACCGCAGCATGGTGCTTGCGTTCATTAGGAATCCACGTACAAGATTCCTATGCATCCTGTAAAAGGTAAAGAAAGTCTAACGGACGCACAACAACAACAACAACAACAACAACAATAATAATAATAATAATAATAATAATAATAATAATAATAATATAGAAGAAACTGATATACACGTTGAAATAATATAAGCTAAATATAACATCAAATAATATACAGCGCTCCTATTAGTACTAGTTGAATACCAGAGGCTTTGAACATTATCTGTTTTTAAACGTGCTAGGAGCAGTAAATATACAAAATGAGTGTGTGTGTGTGTGTGTATCAAAATGGGCACAAATCTGAGGGTAATCATTCAGCCAAATTGAACCACCGTCCACCGGACCCCGAATTTTAGTCGGACAAAATTATGAATTGAAAACTGAACCAAACTACTTGACTCAATTATAACAAATTCATTTTACACAGTTATAACTTGTAAACCATTTACATCAACGCACCCATATTACTCAAAAATAAAAGAATACAACACAGCAAGAAACCTGAAAAAAAAACTAATTCGAGAAGAATATTAATAAACAATGTCAGACACACACTAAAAACACTATGTATTAATCTGGTCAACCCTTTATATGCAAGAAATTGAGGCTTACCCTATAAGTTCTGGATTATCTTCTTTCCCATGGAAACCAGCATGAGGAAAGTTATAAATAATCCGGTCAAATTTCCGCAAACGGAGATCAGGAAAAGTCCTCATTTGGGTCGCATCCACTCCATGTAACACTGTTGCCCCCATGATTTCCAAAACTGCTATATTTGCGTATGCGCTCTTGTATTTCTCCATCAATCTTTCTGATTCAGTGAAAGGAATTTCTCATTGTCAGAAGAATAAAAACAGAGAAACTAACACATCGCACAGAATTAGCTCAGGAATAAAACACAATCATATTTAGTAAGAATTAAATAATTAGATATTTAAGCAGGCTACTTTTACAAGGACTCGTTTACATGCAACCAAAAAGGCTTTCTTCTTTTTTTTCTTTTTTGGTAAGAACTTAAGAAATTCAAGTCCCTAATAACGAACTTATAGATGTTGTTAGGACAGATTGTTCAATTGATTTTTTTACTCATGTAAGCTATTATCTGAGTCATATTGAAAGATATCAATATTTCAGATTCATATTTAATATAGTGATATTTGAAACCATTCCCTCGAATTCTCTTCCGAAATCAGAATGCAACCTAATTACACTCTAACCAAAACTGCAATACCTAATCAAACTATAATTGATATACATAATTATATCCAAAAACATGGTTCTATTTTTCACAAAATCAGCAAAAACGAAAAAGACATTAAAAACTCCAACATTAGACAAAGCTAATGCTTTATTATTGTTCCCACACTCAAACCTGCGAGGTAAGGAAGGCGGGAACAAAAGAAAAAAAAACCGGAAAAATAAAAGTTTCATACACCAAGAGGATGAATGGTAAAAGCTCGGATTAAAAAGGAAATAATTAAAGATCAAAAGAAAAGACAGGAATAATACCATAAGTGTCAAAAGAAGTGGCGACAATGTTAGTGGCCAAACCAAAAGCCATTGCCAAGCTACACGAAAAGGAGAAATCGCCTTCGCCAACTAACAGTATACTTTGGGCAGATGAGTAATGCGTTATCCGTCTCTCTCGTCTTCCACATATTTCTGCCATTGCTGGGTTTCTGTTTGAAAACTTAATTTACAGCTTTTTTTTTTTTTTTCTGTGTTTTCTCCCTTGTTTGTGGCAAATAGATCATTAGAAAAACGAGACCGTGAAAAGACTCGTGCTCGTCGTTTCTCCTTCCCTTGTTTCAAGTGGCGCAAGGACGAGCGTGCCATTAGCAGATTGCTCGTCTAAATCGCTGTTGTCGGAACATTGTGAGGGTAATTCCGGAAACTGTAACTTTAGGATGTGTTAATTAAATTGATTGCCCTATTGAATGGGCTCCGCTTTGGCTTACCTGAGAAGTTGTAAATTTGTAACATTCAGGGAATCCTCGATTCTACATTAATAATTGTCAATGACATGAAAAATAGAATAAAAATAATTAAAAAAAAAAACTCAATAGTAAATGTGGATTGTAGGGAATAATTGATTATTAATTGATTAAAAAAAATGAAAGAAACAATTAGTTAATTTAATATGTTCAAAAAATTAGGAAAGATGTCAAATAAACAATGTCCATCACACCATTTAGATGTAGATGGTGTACTAGACATTATCTACATTTTTTTTTTCATGTAAGATTTTTTAGCTTATGTGCCTAATATTTTATTACAATTGACAATGCATTGAAAATGCTCTTAGAGGGGATGATCTAGTTAAAACTGGCCGGTTTTTAACCGCTTAAAAAATTTGATCAATTCCTAAGTGAAATCGAATTGGCATAAAATCAATTTTGGTAAAATTCCATATTTTTATTAAAAAAAAAAGACTTGATTTTTAATTCTAATATTTTAAATTAAGATTAAGAATTTAACTTTGAATATTGGAATTAACTTGCCTACTATCCTCATAAAGGAATCAAAGTTCACGTAATTCGATTTTTTTTTAAGTTTAAAAAATATTTTTTTTAAAAAAAAGACTTGATTTTAATTCTAATATTAGAAATTAAAACGGAAATTGTAACTTTTAATATTAGAATTAACTTTCCTACGTATTCTATAGAGGAATCAAAGTCCACTTAATTTTTATACTTACCTTACTTACCTATGTGGATAGTAGAGATGGCTCGTCTTCGTTTTATTGTTGTTTCTCGAAGTGGTATCGTGATGGTCGTTCTCTTCACCTTCATCCAATTGTAGTTCTTGTTCTCGTTTTTCAACTTTGACCCAATCATTCATTAACATTGAATTTCAAGATTTTTAGGCAATAAGTTAGAACGTTGATCATCTAACATAAAGCCTCTCGTGCTAAAGGTATGTTCAATATAAACTTTTGAAACAGGAACGACGATAACCTCCTTGACAATTCTAAAGAGTGTAGGAAAAATAGTAGTTACTTTCGACCAAAACTGCACAAGATCAATACTTCACCATTCAAATGCCTCTAAATTCTAATTTCATTATTCGACTAGCACTAGCCCTTTGCTGTTTTCACTTAGTATCACTACAAGAAAAATAGCAATAGACATCACTAAAAAGACATCATTTTTTTGATTATTCTGGTGTCTTTTTATTTTTAACATCGGTTTCTTAGAAAACTGGTGTTATATAAGTGTTGTTTTTTTGATAATAAACATCGGTTTTTTATTACTGACGTCTTAAAACAAAACACGAAAAATAAACATCAGTTTTTACATCAGTTTTTGAAAACCGATGTTTATTTGTAAAATTTCTGTGATTAGACATCAGCTTTTATACATCAGTCTTAGAACTGATGTTATAATATACTTTTTTATAAAAAAAAATAAAATCAATATACATTTAATATTTTACATCCCTTAAAAGCTGATATGAATTAATAAAAAAAAAATAGAATTTTTAATTTATTTGTTAATTTCAAAATACATAAAAAAAAAAAATTGGACAACCAAATATATGTCTGCTCTCTGTACTCTCCTACTTTTCCTGGATAACCCCCTTTTTCTTCTTCTTGTGGCCAGCCCTACACCGCTACAAGCAAGTCGACCAGATACTGAGACTCCGTCGGAGCCTAAGAGTCCCAGGCAAGTAAAGACCTAGTTTTTCATCATTGTGAAACCAAAGCCCTAGCCGAAACCATATGCGCATCCCTTCACTGCTGGTGCGGAACTTTTGCGGAAATTGACTAGATATCCAAGAATATACTCAATTCCAGGTACCGCTAGATTTCCCCTCTCTTTCAATTCCTGCCCTAATTTTCTTCTGATGTATGCTTAGTTGTAGTTGTTCTAAATTTGATTTTGTGTGAGAACTTAAGTGAAACAATTATTTAAACCAATCTTTACATGAAAGATATGAAATTTGTGAACTTTCGTTTGGTTTACGGTGCCCAATTTTCATTTCCTCTTCCTATCTACTCCCTTTCGTGCGATCGACTCTTCTTCAATCCAAAGGTAATTTAATTTTGTAAAGGTCATAAGATGGCCATTGGGTTGGGGGAATCAACGAGCACTCAGCCCCTGAGCTCTTCTTGCTCGAGCACCAACAATAACAATGGTGATGCTGGAGATTTCGAGTGTAATATTTGCTTCGAATTAGCTCAGGACCCAATCATTACCCTTTGCGACCATTTCTTTTGTTGGCCCTGCCTCTACAGATGGCTTCGTATCCATTCCCGATCCCATGAATGRCCTGTATACAAGYCTCTTATCAAAGAGGAGAAATTAGTCCCCTTATACGTCCGTGGGAAAAACTCAAKCGATRCTCGCTTTAAATCCATTKCGGGAATGGAGATCCTGCACCGGCCCACTGGGTAGATGCCCYAGACAGCCCCTCCARCGAACCCGAATGCTAACGCGTTTGYAKAGCAAGGGTTTGGGTTCATGGGCGGGCTCGGCCTGTTTGGGGGCTTCGCGCTATGGCCACGGCTAGATTCGGGAACTTCACGCTGTCCACGGTGCTCGGGGGCTTATTACCATTGTTCTTTAACATTCAGGTGCACGGGTATCCCGATGCAAACATTTACGGGCCACRGGGTCCTGGTTTTCACTACGGTTATCCTAATGCGTTCCATGGTGGGCCCCCTCACAGGTTCACCGAGCAACGTGGGAATCAGAAGCAGCGGACGGATTCTAGCCTGAAGTTGCTTCTGATGGTTGTCGGTTTGACTGTGCTTCTGACTSTGATATGGGGTTAAGAGGTCCACACTTTCACATCTTTCTGCAGTTAGGAGAATATATTAGATTTGGAGAATGATTCTGAGTCTTGGAACGAAACAGGAGAAGTGACGATTACTCATTTTCTTGCCCCTTTAAATGTTTGGAGAAGTTGAATGCATTGTACTATTGCAATATTAAATAAACCTACAGAACCTGTAGCTTTTTTCTAGAGTAAAAAAAAAATAATACTAATAATAAGAATGTGAAGAAGTTGAGACACGGGCGATTCACTTATCTTGGCTATTGTGTTGTTATCAACATTATGTTAATGGAGTTTTAGTCCTTTTTTTTTTTAATGTTTTCCGCATTAATGCCTAAATTCTTCATTGATAGATGAAATTTGTCATAGATGAAATCATCATCTTCAATAGTTATGAAATTGTTTCTGGCTTATGTGTTGTAGGTTTCTTTGATTTTTTTTTTTGTTAAGTCAGAAGCTAATTATGATTCTTGAACCAACCTAAATTGTATGCGTCGAGATTAGACTGCAGTGCACTAAAAAAGCGATTACTGTAACCCTCGGCTAATTAGCTCACTGAACCGATCTTTGCCGCGTTTGAATCTACGGCAGTTTCGTCGTCGGGCTACTCGAACTAGTCACACAGTGGCTTTCCTCGCTTCTTCTCTGAAACCCTACCCCTTTCTAAGGTACATTCATTCGCTCTGCCTTTTCTCCATGCCTGAAATTGTGCTTTCCAAAACACACACACACTGATATGCCGTAATTTATCGCTCGAGTTAATAATTAATTTCAGGGTGGTGTTATGTGTGTTGAAGGCGATGAATTCTAGCACATGAATATGGTTCTAAGGCTAGGAATCAACGATAGGTATAATTTGAACTATTCGTTTGTTGGTTTAACTTTATTTACCTAGATTTAATATCTGTATGGTATGACTTTATTTACCTAGGTTTTTATTTTGAAAGGTTAGAGCTATTAATGGAAAGGGAGGTCTGATTGAAGGGCGCGTAGAGAAGATTGATCGTGCAGAGGCAGATTTTGCCCTCGATAACCCAAAACTAGTTTCTCCACAAACCACACAATGGCATGTGTTGCTGCTTTTAGTAAGTTCCCTGATAATTAAATCCTTATCTTCCTTTCCAATTTTTTTTCATGCAATTTCTTGATTAATATTGTTGTTTATTGCTAGAAATATGGTGGGTTAAATTGAAAGGGATTTGAATTAAAAAAATAAAAAATATATATAATAATAATATAATAGTTAGAAAATGAAATGAATTCTTGCTAATCATAATGGGTCGACTTGATTAATTGAAGTAATTGCTGAACTGTGATGATCTGGTGAGAGATCTATACTTAACTAGCAATTGTAAAAATTGTGCGGAGCGCTTTGTGGATTAAGTCATTTTCTTTGTATAAGATTTATATGTCCTTGTGGAGTATTGCACCTTGGATTAATAAATTGAAGACCTGCTTTAATTAGACTTCACGGAGAAGGAGTTGAACTCTTTAAAGGATGCTAGTGCAATTGCTGTTGGGTTAGGCCCACATCGTCTACGTGTTGAAACTGCTACAATGGCCCTTCTTTCGACTCTGGTGTTATGGTCTGATTCCCATGAAACAGTTAGCAGTCAACTATTGCATTTTCGGGCAAGTCCTTTTTGCTCATGAGATCCCTTTTCTCGGATGTTAACTGTTTTCGACTCTTATGTTATATTATTATTATTATTTTTTTTTTTTGCCAAACGGGCTATGTAGATATCTTTAATCTAAGAACTTATTGCTTGTTTCCTAATGGACTTATACTTAGAAATTATAGTTTTTTCATACATAATTCTCCTAGTTGACATTGTGCTTGATATAATTGTTACGTAATTTATTCTGAGTTGTCAGAATTTGTGTGGTATAGCTAACAACATGATAATACCAATCACTACAAGAAGAGTTTGAGGTTGGGTATGGAAATTTGCGAGAAAAACCGCAGAATGTTGGACGCATAAATTTGAGTAAGAATTGACTTCAACTGGGTAAGGTTTTTGTTCATTGTGGGTTTTTTTCCCTCTAAAGAAAAACTGAAAATAAAAATATATTGTGGTGCTAAAAGAGAAAGATAACTCCACTGTGCTTACTAAGTCACAGAACTTAGTTGAGGTATTAATACTTAATTCTTACTATTTATGTGTCTTAATAAAAGGGATTTGTTATTTTTAATATTAATTGACTTTGATTCCCAAAAGATTTGCAATATTTCAGTTGTTGAATATTTATATTAAGCACCCTTTGTCATTTTTTTTTAGTTGTGGACAGAGTGGGAATTGGGGATGATAACCACATTATTACTCAAATAATAAGATAACCACATTTTCAATATTTATAAAAATGTGGTTATTATTATTATTTAAGTTGTTATTTCTTAATAGAATATATATTTTTATTAAAGTACTCGACACCTATATTTTCTTGTTAGAAACCTTGATATTGACTTAGTTGCCCTATTAATTTGCAGGATATTAAGGTGTTTTGGCGGCGGTGGTGGTGGTGCTGGTGGTCAATGGTATTGCATTAATTTAAAGATTGTGGATATATAGTTACAACAGAGGATTTGACTAGTTTCTGGGATTCATTCTTTGGACATGCAATTGGATATGACATGTCTAGTTGGTTCTAGCAATGACATTGCATTATTTGAAGTTTGTGGATATATAGTTACATTAGAGGACTTGGACTAGTTTTTGCGATTCATTCCTTTGACATGCAATTGGATATTTATCACTTGTTGAATATTTGCACTCACGCTTTTGTTTAAATAATAAATTTGAATTTTTGAATTTGTTTACAGTATTGAATCACACCTTGTTGATTTCAATAGTTATTTTGTGTTGTTATATATATATATATATATATATATATATATATATATATATATATTCAAAAGAACTAAAATATTTGCTAAACTATAAAAAAAAGTGATGTCATATAAATATAAAACACAACCAATTAAAAACTGTTGTTAATACTACTAAAGACATCGGTTTTTTGACATCGGTCTAAAAGACGTCTTTCTTAGAATACACATCAGTGTAGAACTGATATAAAATCTCCTTTCACATATCATATGTTTTTACAARACTATTATTTTCTAATAGACAGCGGTTACAAACCGTAGTTAAAGTTTGATATTTGACTACGGTTTTTAACCGRTGTCATAAGATCTTCACCTGCTACACCAATGGCTTTAACATCAGTTTGATATTCAAATACACAACATTCGTCAACGGATGTAGAATGTAGTATTAACATCGGTTTGAAACCGGTGTTATTAATCCCCCCTTTTAACACCAGTGGATTTAACATCGGTACTATATGTGTTAGACACCGGGTTAWAACTGATGTTGAATTGGTTTTTTGTAGTAGTGGGGTCAGAGCTTGTCGATGGTCGTTGAATAATGATCTTACATTAGAAGTAGTGGTGGAGAAAGGGGAAGGTGAAAAAGAGCAAATAAAGATTGTTTTGCTTGGGCGCACAAGTTAAGGGGTTAGGAATATCAATGTTCGAGTTTTCTAAAAAAAAAAGTCTTAATGCTTCATAATAAGCTGTAAGCAAATTTTCTAAATCTTCGGCCCGATAATTCGGGTCTAAAATTTTTTCAATCAAAATACTATTGGGAATGTATAGAAAATATTTGACTCATTTCCTCAACATACTAGCAATGCAATCACCTAATTCAGGCAAATCGAGTAATGAGTTATTAATAAGTACAATTTGAATACATTGATCAAGAAGAAGTGTAGAAGTAGGATAATAAATACCGGATAAACTCACGGTGGCTTCATTAAAATTATTTAAATGGGATATCATATTATAACAATCATCCCATGCATTGAGAAATAAAACGAAATTGACTTCTTGATTAGCAAAAAAAATCATAAAAAGATTCTGTATATTCAAAAGAATTATTGTGATTTATAAGTCGAGTTCCAACAATTTGCCACATCAATTGAAAATTTTTTTGGATGCAAACCATTGATTTGACAATATTTTCGCCATTTTTTTGCTATCGAATCATGTTTTTCGATATGAAATACCGCATTTCTAGTTGAAGCCATTTTATATTTGAAAGTAGTTAAAATATCTTAAACACATAAATTCAAAATATGATAAATGCATCTAACATGAAATGATTTACCGTCAATAGAAGGTTGAGAAAAAACTTTTAGAGTTTCCAAACTAGCCGTATTAGCGGTGACATTATCAAATGAAATTGAATTTCTTTTGCTACCTATACTCTGATGAAATAGTGAATATTTTGCCTGAAATATTGACCGCGATATGCTATGTAATAACTCTTTATATGAAATCAAGCATTTGTGCAAAGTCCAAGAATTATCAATCCAATGACATGTGATTCACATATAATTATTATTATGATCGAAATCCATCCAAATATCCGAACATATCGAGATACTATGAGGCAAACGATCAAATATGGAAATTAAATTAAACTTATATTCACCAATCCTTTTTTAAATACTCGAGTAACCTTATTTCGTGAAATCCTAGTGTTAGATGGATTAAATGCACCTCTAAGTATAATCTTCATAATGACTACTATGTGCATAATTAAAAGGACAAATAAAAGCATGGTATTCATTTAAACCCACCCCAATATATATACGTGTGTTTTGCAATGCAATTAGGATCTTCTTAATTATATATAGTCTAGTTCTAACAAGATTAATAACATTCCTTTGATTAGATTAATAACTTAAATTAGCTTCTACAAAGACAAATATGTTTTGCATGTTAAGGTAACCATTGGTGCCTAGCTATAATTCTTTAATGCCTAACCATTCAGAATAGAGATCTTAAGGAAACTCAGTAATATGCTCCCTATTGATCACACACTAAAACTAGAATTGTGGATACTTCTTATTAATAATAATAATAATAATACTCGTTCACAACCGCGGCTTACACCTTTATAATCCAATAACTTAACCTATATGCTCACCTTTTATTTTTATTTTTAATAAAGAAGCTTGAATAGTCGAGTCAACAAATAATTGGAGATGCATGACGACAACGAATCTTTCAAGAAACTTTCTATGACTACTTTCACTATATTGAATTAAATTAGAACTTGTACCTTAACTATTAGAGATACAAACTTTCAGCACTCCATTTCATCTTTGACATGATGGCATTAACCTTGATGCAGTACAAAGGAAGATGCATCCTCAAAATCCTTCTTCTCGCCCTTAGCAATCAGCTCACCATTATCAACACATACCTTTACATCCTCCTTGGCCACTCCTAGCATGAACAATCGTAGATGGAGGATAAAGGGCATAGACAGTATTCTTGTGCTTCATGTCGCAAGTCAAGACACATCGCAATGAGTAAGCTCTTAGAGCATGATAAATGTCTCACGAGGTGACAGATTTTTGTTGCGTCCTGCACGTTTACATATACATATACAAAATTCTATAATATGTAAAACAGTAGAAAAAAAAGGAGACAAGGAGTAGACAAAACTACCATAGAATGGGTCACGGGCCTTCGTACTGAAGAGGCATGAGGCGGCTGGCTAAGTCATCAGATGGTGAGAACCAGAGAGGAGAGTGAGCGAAACAAGGCGCTTTAGATCGAGTGAAGATGCAGCCATTGTTGTTGATGACATATTATGATGAAATGTTGTTGAAGATGAAAATAATGTAACATAGTAAAGGGGAATGAAGTTGCCTTTAAATTATTAGGCCACCTCCACTCAGATTTAAGTTGATTTTCAAAGAAAAAAAAAAGGACCGACCAAAAGGCAAATGAACAGGAAAAGGAACAAAATATATTTATGTTATCGATTCAAAAAATAAACTGAAGAAATCCTCTTACAAAGAGAAGAAATCCACTAAACTGAAGTTGCGCATAATTTTAAATTTCATAACAAATAAACTATAAATAAACCATACCAATTAATTTATTAATAAAATCATTGAAAATTACTACCCTAACAATAATCTTCAGGTCTCTTCTTCTTCCTCAGTTGGTATCCAAGAACGTGGGGCATGAGTTAATAACTCCATCATTCAATATCAGGAAAAAAAACCTAAAAGCAATGTGTATCTCCTATCATGTTAATGTATCGTAAACACAAACATAATGTATATATTCGACTGAAACTACACTAAGTACTCAAACACAAACATGCACAATAACACAAATAACAGAGTAACATGTACACAAAAAACTAACTCAAATTAATCATATTACAAAAACAAATCTTAAAATTTACTTCATAAAAGTCATCTAAAAACCAAGTAATTGCAAAATTATGAACCGACTTCGAGATATGAATAATCACACAAGATTTTATTCATAAAAATTAATAAGATCGAAATTATAAATAACAAAAACTAAATTATACCTAATAAAGCACATATTCATCGATCAGTTCATTCAACACTCTGAAGAGTAATTCAGGGATAACGCCAACGAAATCATTAGATCTCGACAACAAAAATTCAAGGAGAGGAGATACATCACCATCCATCTAAAAATCAAAATAAGCAACAAAGATTTATTAAGCGATTCGTTAAGGGAAGAAAATAAATCCGAAGATTCTTCAACAAAATCGAAGTACAAAATTTACACAAAAATCAAAGAATGAGAAAGATTAAAAAAAAAAACTCAGCTGCAGTTACGAGGAAAAAGAGAGAAATTAACCCATGTAATTTGAGCCATTAGATACTACATGTGTCAAACCCATTTAATAGACAATATGACATCGTTTGGATGATGGGTGCACCCGATTGCACAATGCACGGTGCACCTAATTACTTCTGTTTGATGGAGTGTGATGAATATGAATGTTTTCAAAATTGATCTTCTCGTCGAATTGGTCATCGATATCCGATATGAAATTCTTAGTATGCATCTCGTCAAAGATGAATGTATTATTTGTATGATGAATTAATGTGTATGTATTGTGCGACAAATATTTAAAACATAAACATATTAAATAAAAAATATACATATTCATCATTTAAAACATATATATTCATCACACAGAGCATCCATATTCATTATGCATAAAACAAAAATTTTATCTTTTTTAATATAAAATCAATATAGTCATATATATAACACATAATATTCATATTCACTGCACTAAATATATATATATATATATATATATATATATATATATATATATATATAAATATATATTTATCACACAAGATATTAAGGTAATAACTAGTGCATGGTATAATTTGTCCCCTAAAACTCATAATTCATTTTTGCAGTTCAATTCACGTAATTCGCAAGCACCGAGCAAACAATTTATTCCAACGTTCCTATATTTTTTTTATTATAGACTAAAACCGCCATTTCTCGCAATTTATTTTTAGCAACTTCGCATAACATGGTTTATATACTAAGTTGCCAATAAAAACCGTTCTCCGCTATCTCATTCTCATTTCTCCTCTATCGCGTTGTACTGTTAATCTCTTTTCACCTCATTTCCACTTTGTAACTCTCATTCGTTCTCACTGCTCTCTATAGTTGAATTTGTAACTTCGACTTGGATTTTGGATTATTTGTATTATATATGAAAAGTATGGAGGAATAAGGGGTATTTATATAGTTTCAAGCAAGGAGAAAAGGAAAAGATACATTAAGACACAATGAATAAAAATCAAATCATAATGATATTCAAGATCAACAAATCATAATAATGACTTTCAGGATATTCTAATAGGCCTCCTCAATATGGTGATTCCCCGAAAACACTAATCTTGACCATTAGGAGATGAACCCGGTGGTGAGAGAGCGGCTTTGTAAGTGTATCGACAAGTTGATTGGTAGATGAGACATGTGAGACGCGCAACTGAGAACGCTGGACGAGATCACGGACAAAAGACCCACTTAGAACCAATGAACATGCCTGATCTGCTGGACAGGGGGGGGGGGGGGGGGGGGATTTAGATCCCATGTGCCATTTCAGAGAAGATCATCAAAATTTGAGGACATCATTGAGCTCCAATGAGAGTCGGTTAGAGATTGCGTAACACTTGTGGGCTCAGGGTCAAGGAGTTGGGCTGATAGGCATGTTGGGTTTGTGTATGCGATCTCTACCATGGGTATGCATGTGGTGATTATTTAGGTTTTCGAAGGCAGGATGAGTTGGCTGAGCCAATGGTGTGGGTGATATCATAATAGATGGTGGAAGATACGAGTGAGGGGGTGCCACTGGCAATGTTAGTCACGACTTGTCATAGGGAGCAAGGGGCGACATAGGTAGCATGACAAGCGTGGTGGTGACAACCGGTGGTGGTGTCGGAAGCGAGAGTGATACTAAAACCGAGTTAGAAGATGACGAGGTGGTGAATGGGATTTGAGCAAATGGAAATATACTTTCCACGAACTCAACATGACGAGACACATAGGACTTTGAGGAGATGGTATCATAGAAAATATAGGCACTTTGTGTTAACAAGTATTCAAGAAAAACACACACCTTTGAGCGAGGCTCAAGTTTGTTGGAAGTGTATGGACGGATCCATGGGAAGCATTAACATCAAAAAACTCAAAGTTTGGTGAGGTTATGTGGGTGACAAAATAGACGTTTGAAGGATGAGACATTGTTAAGATTCTTCTTTGGCATCTCATTGATGAGATAAGTGGCGGTGGTAAAGGAAAATGGCCAAAACGAGAGAAGGAGTGATGCTTGGTGAAGAAGAGTTAATCCAGTATCAACAATATGTCGATGACGGTGTTCTGAAAAACTATTATGTTTGGGCGTGTGAGGTGGTGTGGTGACACGACTAATCCCATGGGATGAGAGAAATGATCTTAAGGTAAGGTATTCCCCCATGTTTTCAGAGTACAGGGTAGTTATCGATGGTTGAAAAAGTTTTCAACAAGTAGTTTAAACTTAATGAAGGTGTGCAGGACATCATATTTTTGTTTTAATGGGTAAACCAATATATATTTTGTGAAGTGATCAAGAAACACGAAATAATATTTAAAATCATCCATCGAGGCCACTGGTGAAGACCAATCATCTGAAAAAATCAATTCAAGAGGCCTTGATGGAACTAAGGACGACTCACGAAAAGGAAGTTTATGACTCTTGTGCAGTTTGCATGAACTACACACAACTTGAGGTAACTTATTTGATGACATGGTAAATAAATTCGAAGACACTAAACTACTCATGACTTTGGGTGACTGGTGACCAATGCGCGGATGCCATAAAGAAAGGGAATGTTTAATAGACACCAATCCCGATAGTAAATAGTTGACACCCGCACCCACTGACATTTGATAGACTCCATCTTTATGTTCGACTTGAAGTAGAAGGGCCCCCATCTGACGGTCCGTCACCTGAAAATTATTTAGGGAAAAGATGACATTAGCATCATTAAATTGGCGAAGTTTAGATACGAAAATTAGATTTTTGGACATTTGGGGTACACATAAAGTATCACGAATTTCAATGTTATAGGATAGAGTAGGGATGATAATGCCTATATGAGTGATGCTCAAATCATTATCGTTCCCGATGATGACATCTTCGATACCCTTGTATGGAGAGTAGAGAGATAAATTGGCAAGGTCTGTGGTAATATGATGTGATGCACCACTGTCTTGGAGCTGCTTAGCCTGAGATGGGGCAGCATTGATATGATAAGCCGTGGGCGTTGTTGGAGGGGTATATGCAGGATATGTGCAGTCATTGGTGACGAAGTCGAGGACCATGGGAGGTGCTTAAATGAGGGGCATCGGCGAGCAACATGGCCCATCTGATTGCACAATTGGCATTTTCCAAGATATGTCTTTGGGCCAGATGAGTTGAATGTCGACGAAGAGCGAGGCTAATATGGTTGTCCACAACCCCATGACCACCGTGGTTTGACGATGTTGATTAGCCGCGGAGTTGCTGAAACTGGTGTTGCCGAGAAGCCGGAAATGCTGAAACCGAATGAGGAGAGGCGGCTATGGAAGTCATGTCAAGATGGGCCTCAAGATTTAGAATCTTCTCGTGCAATTCATAAAACAAAATATGGTTCTCGTACGCCTAAATTGTGTTAACAAGTTCTTTGTACCCTTCATCAAGATAGTTTATAATTTAAATCACGAGATCCTCCGAGTCAACGATAAAACCAATAGGTGCAAGTTCGTCAACAATGGACTTGATTTCTTGCATAAATTCGGTAAAGGATTTACTGCCTTTCATGGGGTTGTGAGGGCGTTGATTGAGATTAAGGATGCGGCGACATGTGGGCTTTGCATAGGCGTTTGCTAATATCTCCACGTGTCACGAGTTGTGGTGGCCGTAACAATGAAAGATACTAGTGACGGGGCTAGAGAACCAATGATGGCGTTGAAAAACAACTAGTCTTGCCGAATCCAATGGGTGTACTTTAGATTCGACTTAGAGAGGCCGTCGGTGGCTTTGGCGAGGCGTGGGAAACATGGCGTTGTGCCATTAATATACCCCATCAAATCATATCGGGTGAGGAGAGTTTGGAATTGAAGACTCCATGCGGCGTAGTTGGTTGTATTGAGTTTTAGAGGGGCTTTGGGCGTATACATTAATGACAATGATAGGAGAGATTTCATTGGATGATGGTGTGGTGATGGTCGACATGAGGGCCAGGAAAAAAAACAAAGAGAAAACCCAGTCAGTCAAGTTTTGGTTAGAGAGAGATGCTCTCAACCTAGTGAGAGAAAATTCCTCACCAAGTGCCAAAACTTTGTTTTCCTTGAAGATTTCTTGAAGTTTGAGTGAGTTTAGCATGAAGATTTGAAGATTTCTTGAATCTTCTTGAATCTCGCTTGAAGATTGAATTTCGGGGCCCACCTTCGGATTTCTTTTCTTCAATTGCTTGAAGATTTGAAGATTACTTGAAGATTTGCTTGAAGATTTGAAGATTTCATGAAGACTTCTTGAAGGTTTGAGTTTTTGGGCCCACCTTTTCATTCTTGTCTTCAAATCTTCATATCTTCAAACCTTCATGTTTGTTATTACAAAAATACCCCCTTGATTCGGTCTATTTTCTATCCCACCCAAGCTCAAAAAAGAAAAAAGAAAAAGAAAAAGGAAAAAGGAAAAAAAAAGAAAAAAAACAAAAAAACAAAATAAATGAAAAAAAGAGAAGAAATCATGCCCAAGAACAATCCTGGACGGGGTGGACGCGGACCGGGATGGGGGCGAGGAGCTAGAGGCGGGCGAAGCCTTTAAGGCAGCTTGCATTCCACAGGCTGGATCGACATGGGCGTTAACGGATCGAGCAACCAGCCTGCAAATTGGCCCAGCCCATTGCGCCATGATGATTTCCCCCCACTTGCGCCGTCGAACCCAGGTGCCACAGGCTGAGAACTAGAAAATTGCCCCAAGTCAATTGCAGGAAACACTGTAGCAGTTGCAGAAAATTATGAAACTGCCGAGTCCTCGTACGAGGATGATAGCAACAGTTAGGAATCGATGGACGAGTCGAGCGAGAGTGAGCCAAACACCCCTAAGTCCATAGTCTCAGCGGGATGAAAGCCAAAACCTGCTGCAACACCTTCAAAAGTTTCGAGCAATGAGGTAAGTGTGGCTACCTGAAGTGTAGTTTTTCGTGGTTTTAGAAATTAATGGTTCATTTGGCTCGGTATTATCGGAATTCAATTCAATTTTGAGTTTCAATGTGTTTCAAGCTTTGAAAAGTAAGGAAAATGAAAATAAAGCAATTAAACTAACAAAACTATCCTAGAAATTGAAATTGCAAGTTGGTCGGATGCCTCGGTTGTATGCCTTCAATGAAAATGCAAGCAAAATCGAAAATAAGCAAAAAATGCAATGTTTCACCAAGTAAAAGCATGAAAGCACAAGGTACAACTATGCATAAAAACTCAAATAATGCAAATTAACATGAATTGAAAGCATGAATGGATAAATCAATGAAAATTGATGGGAAAGTTTGAAACTTTATGAAAAATAACAAACAACAAAGCATAGATCTAGGATTAAGCATGAAACAAAGCATGGAAATTAAGTTGCAAATAAAGCATGTGAAAAAATCAAAATCAAGACGATCCAAGACCCGATCTATGATCTAGACGTGTCACTCATCTAGATTCCATAGCCAATTCTTAAGATCTAACATGAATTCAAGGTGCTAAGACAAAAAGCATAAAAATGAAGAAAATACATGAAACATATGAAATTACGTGAAATTAATCGATCTAGGCCTTGATCTATGATCTAGATGTGTAACTCAACTAGATTCCATAGATGATTCATAAGATCAAGCACAAATTCTAATACCTAAGGCAAAAAGCATAAAACAAATGAAGAACAAAGCATGAAATTAAAAGAAAGCTTCCTAGAATTAATGAGAGAACCCAAAAGCTTGATTGAGATTGCAAGAAACTAAAAATCCAAGGGAGTACTTGAATACTTCTTGAGCTTACAATCCCAAGGCAAAGTTTGAAATTAAATCTAGAGAGAGAAAATAATCCCAAACTCAAGCTTGGGTTGGGAGGAGGTGGTTTTTCTCATGAAAGGAGTCTATCTTTTTATACAAGTTAATTAGGGGTAAATTGGTCAATTATCACTTGTAAGCTTGGATTTCCCATATTTGACAAAATTTGACCCAAAATGGTCTAACTAGACCATTTGGGTCGATATGGCTCAGTTAGCTCGGGTGTTGGGTGAGATGGCTCGGAGCTGGGCGGGAGTGGCCGGCAGCTGTCAGCAATAGTGTGCGGGCATGGCCGGGCGGGCTCGACAAGCATGGCGCTCAGCAGTGCCCGGCAGGTGCGCGCGGAACTCGGCAGCTCTCTGCGGTGCAGTCGATCGAGTGCCTTCGGCTTGACGGGCGTGGGACTGCTCGGTAGTGCTCGACGCTCTCGGCAGCTGTGGCGCGCAGGCGTCGGTAGCTCTTGGCGCTCTCAGCAGGTGCTCGGCGCTGGGTCTCGGCAGGCATCTGCAAGACTGGGCGGGCGTGGCCAGTCGCGCTCGGCAGCTCTTGGCCAGCGTCGGCAGCTGCGCGCGGGAGCGCTCGGTTCACGCCGGCTCGGTTTGATTTTCGGTCCTCGATTCCTTCACCTATAAAATGGGAATTTAAACAATAAAAAACCATGATTTACCACAAATCTCAAGTTAATCGAACCATTTAACCAAATAAATATAAAATTAACAAGAAAATGAAAAACAATAAAACGAGAAAACAAATGAAAAACCTAATGAGGCTTGATTAAAAACTACTAAAATCAACATAAAATCCTAATTAAAAACACGAGAAAAATACCACAATTACATGCAAAACAACCACCCCATACTTATCGGTTTGTGCTTCCTCGAACAACGAAAAGAATCGAGAGTTCACGTGTAACGAACATTGTGTAAAAAGAAAAATCCTTGTGCTTATCCTTATTTATATGATGAAAGTATCAACATAAACTTGTTATCATCAAGGATTGCTCGTATTACTCTTTCTCAAATGCAAACCAAATCGATGACTTCCTCACAAAAGGAGGACAGCGGGAATAAAAGGGAAAGGATTTTCAAAAAGCGGGGATCGAGAAAAAAGCGGTATCTTGATGGGATTCCCACATTTAATTCCTGTCAGATGAACAGTACCTTAGGTGGTGAGCTGGAATGCCAACCATTGTTGTGTAGGGTAAACGCCACTGACCTCTCAGTAGTACACTACTCGAGGAGATGTGCCAATATGGGAACCGTTTCTGGATATGGACCGTCACTAAAAATGCCAATGATTAGTGATCGAAGAATTCTTAGCACTCTAAGAAATCTTCTCCGTAATAGTACGAAGTCGATTGTGGAGCGGTAAGCTTTCCCGAGTCGTGTCTCTCGAGGATAGATGTAATCGGTGTTAAGTGTGTTTAGTTAATCTCTTGTTAATCTTAATTAAATTAATCTAATCTAGGAAAGCATTAGTCATTGGTTTGGTTTGAGTTTTAATCTCTAAACTTGAATTGAAAGAGAGATTGAAATACATCAATTAAGGTAAGGAAAATAAAATTGAAAATTGACTTGAACTTAATTAAACTTAATGACTCAAACTAAACCTAGTTACCAACCTTAATTAAATTAATACTACTAACTAAGAAGGCTTGTAATTTTAAAGACTAAAAAGGAGGGAAAGTCAAACTTGATTTCAAAAGAGGTCAAAGCATTTAATATGTAAAAGTCAAAAGTCTTAAAAATGGAAAGTCACTAACAACTTTCAACAGTCCAATATTGGTTTGAACAAAATGAGTAAAGAGCTTCAACATGAAACTTCAATGGAGATTTTACTACAAGTAGGAAAACAAACTAGAAATTGGAAGAGAACTCTGAAAATGGCAAGAGAACCACAACATCATCTAAAAATAAACCACTACAAACACATACCAACAACAAACAACACAAGAACAACACCAAATAAGGGAAAGATTACTACCAATATTGCATTCCAACCAAAAGCTTCAAATGTAGAGTACAATCTTCAAAACACCAAGTCTAACTTCATAAAGTACAACCACAAATGAGAGAGATGTCACCTTCTCCAACATTTATGAACAACTACTAACTACTAATTAACTAAGCTAAATTGAAGGAGCTAATTAAGGATTATATCTGGGGTTTGCAATGGAATAGTGAAAAATGAGCTTGGAGGAGATTGAATGGGGTTCAAAATCAACCAAGGAAGGATAAGGTAGGTGAAGGAAAGTGATAGCCTATTTATACAAAAATGCAGGGGCAAAAACATCAAAACGGGTCAAAAATCTGCGTGTCAGTCGATCGACAGCTACTTGTCAATCGACTGAAATCTGTCGATCGAATGCCAGTCGATCAACTGAAAGCCGTCGATCGACTGGAATGCCCAAAAATCACAAAACACACTGCCCGCCAGTCGATTTCATCACTCCAGTCGATCCTTCAGTCGATCGACTGGTGTGCAGCCGATCGACTGAAAGGCAGTTCCGGCTCGTTTCCTCGTCTCCGCTCTAATCGTTCGCCGGTTGTCGCTCCTCGTTCACGCTGTGTTTTCTTGCTTTATCCGTTCCGATACGAGTCGAGTGGGATGCTCCGAACGTGCGCGGATCCCGCTTGGTCATCCTACGGCCAAAAAACGAAAAAGAGTAAAACTGTACGAAAAACTACTAAAAATCGCACAAAAGTTATAAAAACCTAAAACTAATAAAATCGGCCAAAACGACTCCTAATACACATAAAAGCAAACAAAACACATGCAAGCGCGACACAAAATGGTAACAAAAATACGCACAAAAACATGCAAATCAACCACCCCACACTTAGAATGATTTCTTGTCCTCAAGCAAAACTAAAATAGAATTTCAAAACCGCCCCCCGGACAATGAACTAATATACCAAACCTAACTTGAGACGTCGTATACTACAATGCTTGTTAGCTTGGCTAAAAGGACGACAATGATGCGTTGACTAAGAAAGTTTAGATCGACTACCGAAACCTAAAAGTACTAGGTAACCCTCCAAGTCGGTCCCCTCGTCCTTGCCCCGGCTAAGGTCTATCCACTCTCGAACTGTTAATCGGCTCCCTACTACCCTCGATTGTATACGACTCTCTTTACACATAAAATCTAAAATGGGAAGTAAAAAGTGTAAGAATTGCACATTTATTGCGTAAGCACTTCAAGGATTTATAATGTATCCTTGTTTATTTATCATCATCGTTTTTTTTTTTTGGTGCTTAAATAATATCTACAATTCAACAAGCATTCAACGACTCCGATCATTCGTTGCTACTAGCAACTTACAATATTAAAGTTTGATCGAGCACGTGGAGCAATTGGCGACTCCAAAATACAAAGTAAAACCCTATAGAGAGTATTCGATAACAAGGCTAGTCGAGGCACTAGTTCAAAATTGAGCACAAGGATAGCACGAAGTTAAAGCCGATCAAAGTTTCCAACAAGTCAAACTCCCTAAGCACACTAAACCCGATCGACAATCTAAACGTCTTAACCAAATAATCAAAACCGCGTCACTTCGCCAAGGTTCCAAGCAAACATAGCACACACGCTACTCAAATCATCACAAGCAAGCATGCAAGAAATTAAAATCCTAAGACCAACCCTAACCACCCCACACTTAAAACCTAGCAATAACCTCATTGCATATTAAGCTAAGTAAAGCGGTAAAAAGTGTAAGGAAAAGAAAACGCCCCTATTTTCGAGCTTGTGTCGAAGCGGTCGTGTAAAAGTCTTCTCCGGAAGCTGAGGCAAGCTATCCACAAGGAATTAACAAACGATGGTTGTAAAAACAAACTTTTTACAAAAACAAAAATCTTTTTGGTATTTTTTTTTTTAATTAAGAATTTTGATTTGTTTTGGATTTTTCAAGAGATAGATAGAAATAAGAACATAATCGAAACAAAATGAAACAAACGAAAATAGCGTGCCAAGTTAACGAAAACAAAATAAAAAGGATAATTGGAGAATCAATGACGTCTCATACGTCAGGGTTGGAGGTTCGCCTCCTCGTCCTCTTCTTCTTCCTCCTCTACCTCATTTCCATCTCCCTCTCCATCGCTCCCCTCCTCGTCCCGGGCCAATCGACTCTCGATCAACAAGAGGTGACTATGGAGGGCGCGGTGTGCTCTTTCATTTCTTGTTTGCCCGACCCTCAACTCCTTCATGCCGGTGTCGAGCCGGTCGAATCGGGTGAACACTTGGCATTGGAACTCGTGCCAACCCATGTCGGGACCCAGGACGGTGCTCGGGCCTCCATCTCCATGCGGGATTGCCGCGTGGCTTGTGCTTGCTCCAAAGTGTTGCTCCGATTCGTTGTTTGGGGCTCCCTCGGGCTCGACACCCTCTTCGTGCCGTCTCTCCAAATTGGCTTCCTCTTCGATCGCCTCTTGCACTTGCTCGTGGACATGGCAGCATCGTGGGTCGGTCGGGGCCTTTGGCATTTTCAATATGAGCTCTACCAGCTCGATTTTTTCAAGATTTTTCGCCTCGGGGTCGAAACCAAAGTGTCGGGCGAGAAAAGTAATCATGGGTCCCATCCCGACCCGAGCAACACTCCCGGCCCTCGTCCTTCGAATCCCCAGAATCCTGGCTTGGAGAAAGGGATAGGCGGCGAATCAACGGCCGGTGTGAAGGCACCAAAGCATGAAAACCTCATCCTAGGTGAGGTTGGTGCTCTCGTGCTTGCCCATCAAGACGTGGGCAAATAACTTGTAAGTCCCGAGCAATACCAAGTCGGTGATTGCTGAGGCCTGGAAACGCGGAGTCCCCCGTCCGCCCCTGATAGATGCCCAAAATTGATGCAGCGCAAACCCTCGTCGCTCTATCCACAAAACTTGACAATCCAAGCCGAGCACCGATTGAAGCACGTCTTGGGTGATCTGGCATTCGACTCCACGAAAACGAACGGTGAAATACCCGATCTCGCAAATCGCATAGGTTGAGAAGAACTCGAGCATTAGCTCCGGGTATGCCGGTGCACGGAGAGATGCAAAATGACGCCCGCTTAAGGCATCGATGAACTGGAACGTGCGTACCCCAAAATGCTCGTGGTCCCCGTATGCCATCCACCCTTGTAGGCGATCGATATCAAAGAAACGTGGGCGGGCGTATTGCCGTTGCGCGAGGCTTTGATATACCTCCCCTTCGGCTTCGGAGTAAATTGGGAATGGAGCTCCATAGATGTGGGCGAGATCGGGGTGATGGACTTCGTCAAACTCATCGTCGGAAAAACTAGCCATAAATATTATACGAAGTGAATCACGAGGGGAATACGAAGATTTTAGTCAAGGAATCGTAAGAAATTGACACGATGGGAAAACGAAGGAGTTTTAGTCAAAAATACTCATTGGGGCATTTCATCGAGCACTTGGTGCGCAGGGTTTTCAATGGAGGAATTTTTGAGAAAATTGGAATAAGATCCTACACAAAACCCAACCAATCACAAATACGAATAACAAGGGTCGAGTTTCCAGCGAATTACCTCAATGAATGGCTCAAAAACGAGACTAGAACCGAAAAGCGACCCCCATCCCTATGTTTCAAAATTGGGAGCAATTTGAAGAAAATAAGGAGGAATTTGTGAGATGATCGAGTCTAGGCGAAGTGGGATGGAGATTACCAGGATAAGAAGGAAGGTTTATTCGAAACGACTAGCACTTGGAAATTTTCGGGCTCCCGCGTCTTTCCTCTCTCGTTTTTTTTTTCTGAAGTTCCTGTCTGTTTCTGAGTCGATCTCCCTTTTAAAAGAACGCCGCGACACTGTAGCATTCGATCGACTGTCTCGCATTCGATCGACTGGTAGTCGATCGACTTGCTTTCAGTCAATCGACTGAGCCTTCAAAACTCGAAAACTTACTGGAATTTTATCGATCTCAGCCTCCCAGTCGATCCTGCAGTCGACCGACTGAAACGCAGTCGATCGATTGCTGAGCAGTGGCCAGCTTCCCATTTTCGATTTCCTCCATTCTCGAACCGTCATGATTTCTCCTACAAAACCCGAAAAGAAAGAAAACCTAAGTTAAAGATCAAATGACAAATAATATATACAAAAATCGAAAGAAAATGAGAAAAAAGGGGGGGTGGGGGTGGGTTAGGAAGTCGTGGGTTGCCTCCCACGTAGCGCGTTTGTTTAAAGTCGGTCGCTCGACTATCCTCCTTTGATCACGATCCCGTCGGGGGCATGTCTCCTAAATCCTCCTCCTCCACGGTCACAGATTCGAGATCCTTGGCTTTCAACATTCCGTGTCGGTAAGGCTTTACTCGTGCGCCATTCACTTAGAATTGCTCGTTCGTCTTGGGATCGATCAACGTCACGGCTCCGAACGGGGATATCTTCTCGATCGTGTATGGTCCGCTCCACTTAGACATGAGTTTCCCGGGAAACAAGGCGAGTCGGGTGTTGTAAAGGAGCACTTGCATCCATTCCTCCAACTCCTTGGGCGCAAGCTTCTTGTCATGGAGGAGCTTCATCTTTTTTTTGTAAATCCGAGCACTCTCGAACGCCTCGTTTCTTACTCATCAAGATCCTCGATTTGGAGCCTCCTCTCCTCGCCGGCTTGTTTTAAATCGTAGTTGCATGCCCGGATGGCCCACCAAGCTCTTTGTTCCATTTCGACCGGTAAGTGGCACGACTTCCCGTATACAAGGCGATAGGGGCTCATTCCGAGAACCGTCTTGTGGGCCGTGCGGATGGCCCATAAAGCATTCACGAGGTTTGTTGACCAATCTTTTCGGTTTGGTTGCACGGTCTTCTCGAGAATGTTTTTGATTTGACGATTGCTCGTCTCGACTTGACCGGCCATTTGGGGGTGATATGGCGTGGATACCTTATGAACGACTCTGTAATTTTTTAACACCCTTTCGAGTAGCTTGTTGTTGAAGTGCTTGCCGCCATCACTAATAATCACCCTTGGGACTCCGAATCGACTAAAAATGTTGCTTCGCACAAACTTCACCACGGTGTCGCCATCGTTCCTCCTTGACAGGATTGCCTCAATCCATTTGGAAACGTAATCGACCCCAACAAAAATGTATTCGAACTCATGAGACTTCGGGAAGGGACCCATGAAGTTGATCCCCCACATGTCGAATATCTCGACGACCAAATTATACGTCATCGGCATCTCGTTCCTTTTCCCTATACTTCCTGTCCTTTGGCATCGATCGCACTTTTGGCAATGGTCGTGGGCATCCTTGAAGAGGCTCGGCCAATAAAAACCCGATTGAAGAACCTTGTAGGCAGTCTTTTGCCCGCCGAAATGTCCTCCGACTAGGTGATCGTGGCACTTCGTCAAAATTTCCCCTTTTTCCTATTACGGAATACACTGTCTCAACATTCCATCTCTTCCGATCATGTACATGTAAGGGTCATCCCAATAATACCCTTGGCACTTGGAGAGAAACCTCCTCTTCTCGTGATGAGATAGGTCCGGGCGGAGTGCTTCACTAGCGAGGTAGTTGGCGATGTCGGCATACCATGGCGCGGTGGAAACAATAAACAAATTCTCGTGCGCAAGATTTTCTCCAATTAGTCCCCTTTCTCCGGTGGGGACCTCTAAACGAGAGAGATGTTCGGCGACAACGTTCTCGCACCCCTTCCGATCCTTGATCTCCACATCAAAATCTTGAAGCAAGAGTATCCACCAGATTAGCCTTGGCTTCGCTTGCGGCTTATTGAAGAGATATCGCAATGCCGCATGGTCACTATGCACAATAACCCTCGAACCAATGATGTAGGCTCGAAACTTTTCAAGCGAGAAAATTACGGCGAGGAGCTCTTTTTCGGTAGTCGTGTAATTCTTTTGGGCGTCATTGAGCATGAGACTTGCGTAATAGACGACCCGAAGAAGTTTGTCCACTTTTTGCCCCATGACGGCTCCCACCGCTTCGTTCGATGCGTCGCACATTATTTCGAACGGGAGAGACCAATCCGGGGCCACCACCACGGGAGCCGAGGTTAAACTTTCCTTTAACGATTTGAACGCCAAATGACAAGCATCYTCAAACWCGAACGGGARATCGGCACTAAGCAAATGGCACAAGGGARGGCTAAGCTTTGAGAAATCCTTGATGAACCGTCTATAGAACCCCGCGTGACCAAGAAAACTTCGAACTCCCTTCACGTTGATTGGAGGCGGGAGTTTCTCGATCACGTCGACCTTCGCCTTTTCAACTTCGATTCCCTTGGACGACACCACATGCCCCAAAACTATCCCACTTCTCACCATGAAGTGGCTCTTCTCCCAACTCAAGGTGAGGTTACTCTCGACACACCTCTCTAATACACTCACTAAGCGATCAAGACATTCATCGAATGTGGAGCCATATATGGAAAAATCGTCCATGAAAACCTCCATATATTTGTCGATCATATCGGAGAATATAGATAACATACACCGTGGGAAGGTGGCGGGCGCGTTGCATAACCCGAAGGGCATTCGTCGGAAAGCGTATGTGCCAAAGGGGCACGTGAACGTCGTTTTGGATTGGTCCTCCGATGAAATGGCAATTTGGTAGTAGCCGGATAACCCATCGAGGAAATAATATGAGTGGTGCCCCGCGAGTTTGCCAATATTTGGTCGATGAATGGTATGGGGAAGTGATCCTTCTTGGTGGCGGCATTGAGCTTCCGGAAGTCTATGCACATCCGCCGTCTGGTGATTGCACGAGCCGGCATGAGTTCACCAAGGTCGTTCTCAATTACGGTAATTCCACTTTATTTTGGCACCATGTGTACCGGGCTCACCCACTCACTATCTCAAATCGGGAAAATTAGGCCCTCGGTTACGAGCTTTAGGATCTCGCTTTTCACCACCTCCATCAAATTCGGATTCAACCGACGTTGGCACTCTCTTGTTGGTTTCACCCCGTCCTCAAGAACAATACGATGCATACACGTGGAGGGGCTTATCCCCTTAATGTCGCCAAGGCTCCACCCTATCGCCTTCTTATTCTTTCTCAACACTTCAACCAATTTCGCTTCTTCATGCTTGGAAAGCTCGGCAAAGATAATCAATGGCTTTGATCCCCCCTCTTCCAAATATACGTACTTAAGATGGCTCGGGAGGGTCTTGAGTTTCGATTTTGGTGTAATGGTCGGTTCTGCATTCGAGATCTCCAATATCTCCATCACCCCCTCCGATTGAAGCGTTAGCCACTCGTTGTCCTCGACGACCTCATCTATAAGTTTCATGAAGGCTTCCTCAACCAATTCTTCTATCGGATCAATCATCGAGAAATCGGCTTGGAAGGATGAAGGGGGAACAACTCCCAAGTCATGTATCGAAAAATTAACCGTGTCCCCCAAAACCGAAAATGACAACCTTCCATTCTTAACATCTATCAAAGTGTTTGTAGTCGCCATGAACGGTCTCCCTAGCAATATTGTGTGGTCTCGTCCTTCGTTGCTCACTTCCCCGACATCCAAAATGACGAAATCCACGGGAACTATGAGATTTCCCACTTGTACCAATACATCCTCCACTATGCCCTTCGGAAACCGGATCGATCGGTCGGCCAATTGTAAGCACATTCTTGTTTCCTTGAGATCGCCCAACTCCAATTGTTTAAAGATGGAGTAGGGCATCAAATTGATACCCGCGCCGAGGTCCAACATCCCTCGTGTTTCCTTTCCGTTCCCAAGGGTAATCTTGATGCAAAATCTCCCCGGATCACTTTCTTTAGGTGGGAGAGGATTGCTAAAGATGACACTAGCCGCGTTCGATATACACACCTTCTCGTTATCCTCGAACCTTCGCTTCTTGGACGTCAATTCCTTGAAAAACTTGGCGTATGCGGGTACGTTTCGGATTATGTTGAGTAAAGGGAGGTTAATGTTAACCTTCGATAGCATCTTGTACAACTCGAGAAATTGGTCATCTTGCTTTGTCGATCGAATACGGCTCGAATATAGAATCAGAGGTCGGTACGGTGTTGCAGATTTATGGAGTCCTCCAGTAGCACTCGAGGTCTCCGTCGCCTCTCCGATTGAGGAAGGCAAAGGTGAGCTAGAAGCGGCTACGGGCTCGTTCGAGTCTTGCTTGGTCGGGTCTTGGTGGGAGTTGGATGAGGGCGTTGAATCATTGTTGGGAAGAGCGACCTTGTTATCTACTAACTTTTCGCTTCGAAGTAAGGTCACGGCTTGAGCTTGAGCCGGTTGACTTGGTAGCTTATCTTTGTCGCGGGCCCGTTTAAGTTCATTGACATCCATCGCCACTTGCCCAAGTTGTGTCTCCAAACTTGCGAGCCGTTTTGTCAATTCGGATAGGATAGACTCAATGTTCAGTTGGCGCATTGTCGACTTGCCTTATGAAGGCGGGTATGGCGCTTGAGAAGGCGGGAATGGTGGTGGCCGTGCATTGAACGGGGCTTGAGGACGTGGTTGTTGCATTGGAAACCCGGGTGGCATTTGAGCTTGAGACGTGTCACCATATCTAAAGTTAGGATGGTCCCTTCGCACATATTGATTTCCGTGTCGATAGGCTTGGTACCCTTGAACCGCATATGCTTGCTCGTCGTATCCAACTCCCGTGCACACACTTGCTCCATGACCCGAGATGCCACATGCGAGGCACGTCTCCATCGACCCCGAGAATGGTTGAACGAGGGAGGCTACTTGGCTTTCTAGCTCGGCAATCTTACGGGCCCACTCGGGCTCCTCTTTTGTTGAGACCTCTTTCACTTGCTCCTTTCGCCCCAAGATACTCATGCGATGTTCGTCGGCGGCCATGTTCACAAATATGTCGTACAACTCCCTCGTCGAGCGTCCGGCTAGATTTCCCCCGGCGGCATTATTCACCATATGCTTGGATGCAAATGTCAACCCATTATGAAAGAGTTGATTCAAGAAATCCCCGGTGAACCGATGATGGGGGCACTTGGTGAGATAGCCCTTGAACCGCTCCCACGCCTCGTAGAAGGTCTCGTCGCTCGCTTGACGGAATGAGGCGATCTTTGCTCGAAAATCGGCCGTCTTATCTTGAGAATAGTACTCCTCCATAAACCTCTCGGTTACCATATCCCAATTAGTAAGGGAATCGGCCGGTAATGTCATGAGCCAATCAACGGCTTTATCCTTTATTGTGTATGGGAAGCACCTCATTTTAATTTGATCAATGTGGATCCCTTGGCGCGGAAAGCTTGACACCGTGTAGGAAAAGATGCGTAGGAATTGAAGAGCGTCCTCTTGTGGTAGGCCATGAAAATTTGGAAGTCGGTTGAGATCAATCGGCCGTTAGTCATACTCGAGAGCTTCGGGACTTAATCGAATGCATGATGAAAAATTGCCCATATATGGCCGTGACACCTCCTTAATACTATTCGTCGAGCCTTCATCGGGAGTAGCAAATGGGTGGCCACCCACCTCTTGTACGGCATAAGGATTTTCGTTGACGGCAGGCATCCTCGAAAAGTCTTGTGGATGTGGATCTCGAAATCGATGTGCGGGCCTGGTCGGATGTGGCATGCGAGGTGCGTGTAATTGGGGGCCGGCAAAGTGCGGCCCTTGGAATTGTGGCCTTGGAACTTGAAAGTGCGGTTGAAACGGGTACGGGCCATCTACCATCGGGCCTTGGAATTGTGTTCCATGTGTCGACGGGTCCGAGTGTGGCAAAACTTGATGTTGGGGCTCGGGTGTCGGCACACGAGCATGAGGTGGGGAAAACGGGCCTTGAAATCGGGCATTGGAGCTTTGAGGATCTTGATTTGGAAACCCGTTTCCTCCTTGATCAAGCGGCAACCCGTAAGATGGTTGTGGTCCTTCATGAGGCGGGCCATGAAGTGATGAAGTCGGCCCGGTCGCTATTTGAGGCGTAGGCACCCCTTGGTTGTCTTGAGCGAGCGCGGGCGGCGTCGGGTTGTCGAACAAATTGGTTATCGTTTGCTCCTCTATCACCGTAGGTAAGGATGGGTCTAATGTGTCTTGATTCCTTGAAGTACGTCTCACCCTCTCGGGATTGGTCAAATATGGAGTCAATTCTCGTCCAAGCGATTGCCTACCTTGCATACACAACACTCAACAAAGGGATTACGGTATCGAGTGTGAAATACTAATCTAGTCTAATCTACCAACTAAGACAACAAGAAGAGTAATTAAGAACAACATTAGCCTTAACCTATCCCCGGAAACGGCGCCAAAATTTGATCGAAGAATTCTTAGCACTCTAAGAAATCTTCTCCGCAATAGTACGGAGTCGATTGTGGAGCGGTAAGATTTCCCGAGTCGTGTCTCTCGAGGATAAATGTAATCGGCGTTAAGTGTGTTTAGTTAATCTCTTGTTAATCTTAATTAAATTAATCTAATCTAGGAAAGCATTAGTCATTGGTTTGGTTTGAGTTTTAATCTCTAAACTTGAATTGAAAGAGATTGAAATACATCAATTAAGGTAAGGAAAATAAAATTGAAAATTAACTTGAACTTAATTAAACTTAATGACTCAAACTAAACCTAGTTACCAACCTTAATTAATTTAATACTACTAACTAAGAAGGCTTGTAAATTTAAAGACTAAAAAGGAGAGAAAGTCAAACTTGATTTCAAAAGAGGTCAAGGCATTTAATATGTAAAAGTCAAAAGTCTTAAAAATGGAAAGTCACTAACAACTTTCAACCCTCCAATATTGGTTTGAACAAAATGAGTAAAGAGCTTCAACATGAAACTTCAATGGAGATTTTACTACAAGAAGGAAAATAAATTAGAAATTGGAAGAGAAATTTGAAAATGGCAAGAGAACCACAACATCATCTAAAAATAAACCACTACAAACACATACCAACAACAAACAACACTAGAACAACACCAAATAAGGAAAAGATTACTACCAATATTGCATTCCAACCAAAATCTTCAAATGTAGAGTACAATCTTCAAAACACCAAGTCTAACTTCATAAAGTACAACCACAAATGAGAGAGATGTCACCTTCTCCAACACTTATGAACAACTACTAACTACTAATTATCTAAGGTAAATTGAAGGAGCTAATTAAGGATTATATCTAGGGTTTGCAATGGAATAGTGAAAAATGAGCTTGGAGGAGATTGAATGGGGTTCAAAATCAACCAAGGAAGGATAAGGTAGGTGAAGGAAAGTGATAGCCTATTACGCAGGGACAAAAACATTAAAACGGGTCAAAAATCTGCGTGTCAGTCGATCGACAGCTACCAATCGATCGACTGCCAGACGATCGACTGAAATTTATCGATTGACTGCTAGTCGATCAACTTAAAGCTGTCGATCGACTGGAATGCCCAAAAATCACAAAAGACACTGGAGTTCAGCTGATCGACTGAAAGGCAGTTCCGGCTCATTTCCTCGTCTCTGCTCTAATCGTCCGCCGGTTGTTGCTCCTCGTTCACACTATGTTTTCTTGGTTTGCCCATTCTGATACGAGTCGAGTGAGATGCTCCGAGCGTGCGCGGATCCCGCTTGGTCTTCCTACGGCCAAAAAATGAAAAAGAGTAAAATTGTACGAAAAACTACTAAAAATCGCACAAAAGTTATAAAAACCTAAAACTAATAAAATCGGCAAAAACGACTCCTAATACACATAAAAGCAAACAAAACACATGGAAGCGCGACACAAAACGGTAACAAAAATACACACAAAAACATGCAAGTCAATTAGGTCTGGTCAAAAGGCGGATTTTTAGGGATTTGCACAGATATGGAAATTTGAAAGGACGTGTGAAACCCTAAATCGCTCCTGAGAGAAACCCTAAGATTTGTGCAGATCTACCCCAACCATTTCGGGGGGGATGAGTTGATATCGCCTGAAATAAGGAGACCTAGATTGAGGTGGAACTGGCCTAGGATCACTAAGAAAGTGCCCAGTCGGTTGACCTACTGTGCCCTCGTGAGGTCCTGAGCTGACTTTCCCGAGGAGGTCAGGGAAATAGATTGAGATGAGCTGAGGATTATCCTAGCTCAGGATAATCCTGGTCTGAACTGGACCTTTTAGATGAGATTAAGGTCAAGAAGCCTGGAATCAGGAGGAAACATCCTGATCTGATCCGAATTTGCTGAGAAGGATAATAGGAGGGCAGGCTTATGGGAGACTAGGTGATCGGGCTTCCCAGAAGGGAACAGGTGGGACCACTTGTCGTGGTTATTTGCACAACAGCCTTCGCGGTCTCTGTTTTTGAGATCCCGGAAGGGGTCCCCACTGGGGAAAGTTATAAATAGCTCAGCCCCAAGGCTGAGAGAGGTATGAAATTCTTGTGCATTCCTTTCATTACTCACTGAAATATACCACACGCTTAACTAACTTAAGCATCGGAGAAATTTCAATCGAAAATCCTCCGGTGGTCCTTTCTAACGTGTTTTTGGGTGCAGGCCTGGCGAGTTCATCAAGAAGTTCAGAGTGTCCGTGAAGGAGAATATTTTAGTTTGGTTTAATTATTTTATGGGTGAAACAATTGGCGCCGTCTGTGGGAGAATATCAAGGCTAAGACATGAGGTACGACATGGCTTCAGATGGACTTCGGCGGAATTTGGTTGTGGAGCTGGGTGGCACGCCAAGTTCTGCCACTCCGATGGGTGCGCCAAACATGACAGGGCTGTCAGCGGCAGAGCCATCGACAGCAGCATGGCCAGGCGCAGCGCAACCTCCCCCTAGTCGGTCTGCGCAAGTTGACGGAGGGTTGCTGAATGATATCTTTCTCAAACAACTGTCTGACCTTATCGGTTGAGCCGTGGAAGTGGCTGTGGATAGGAAGTTCGCAGAGTTCTTGATGCCCCCGTCCAAAACACCCCCATCCCAGACAGTCCCGCCACCGGAGATGGAACCACCACGCGTCCAACGCACGGTCCAGAATCTTGTCCAGAAGGAGGAAGATAATTTTTTCGCTTCTGAAAGTGAAAAATCGAGCCAAACCAACTTGGACCTCACTGAACAAATGCAAAATCTGCAGAAAGAGGTCAAGGAGTTTTAAAGGAAAATGGCGAGCATAGATGCGGCACCGGCGCAGAGGGGTACGCCGTTTATGGAGGCAGTTATGTGCGATGACATGCCGGCCTCTAACAAATCCATGGGCTTTGAGTAAAACGGGACAACAGACCCGTGGGATCACTTGAGTCGGTTTGAGATCGCGACGACTTTGCACAAATTCCCAGACGCGGTTATGTGCCGAGTCTTCCCGACGACCTTTACAAAACTGGCCCAGCTCTGGTTCAGCCAGTTGCCGCCGTGCTCTATAAGCAATTTCGATGAGTTCAGCTCGGCATTTCTGCATCAATTTACCAGTTTTCGGAAGTACCAGAAAATTTCGCTATAATTATTCTGCCTGAAACAAAAGGAAAATGAAAGCCTTCGCACATACATCAACCGGTTCAAAAATGCAAAACTAGAGGTGCCTTCAGCATCTGAAGAACTCCTAGTTAACACTTTAGCACAGGGGCTCAGGAGAGGAGAATTTTTTCAGTCGCTGGTCGTGAAGCCAGCGCTGAAATTCGGAGAGTTTTTGGAAAGAGCAGAAAAATACATTCACCTGGAGGAAGCCTTGAAGATCAAGGAAGAAGGAGAGAAGAAAAGGGACAGGCCTGATAGGGAGGAAAGGGTACCGGTGAAAAAGTCCAGGCCAGATCTGGTAGGGGGACGACCTCGTTTTGATAGATACACACCCCTGGCAACACCTCAGGGAGAGATTTTGCAAGTAATAGAACGGCACCCTGATCTCAAATGGACTAAAACTTACTCTAAAAAACCACGGAATGAAAGATCTGACCGATTCTGCAGATACCTGATTAGCGTAGATCTGTCCTTATCAGCAAAACGTAGAGAATTTGAGACAAGACGTGGGGACAAATGAAGGAGTCAACCAACAACACAACGTAGTGAATCACCAACCCAACATGGCTACTATAAGGCAAAACGAAGAAAGGAACGACGATCTCAATCGTCAGCACAACATCGAGAACATGCCATTCAGGAATGAAGATTTTTTTCAGCATAACGAGCATGTTAACAATCATAGGCACGTGAATGATTGTTTGGAAAATCAAAAACATGGCTATGAACAAGACCATTTTGAAAGGAGATACGAGCACGACAGTGATTATGAAAGAAATGCATATGACAACCGCTACGAAAGAGCTCAGCACCAAGTTAGAGAACCAAGGGGAGATAGAGCACCTAGACAGCGCGATTTGGCGCGTCCGAAGGTTGTACCTTTTAGGTCCGCTATTGTTCTTGGACCAACCGCAAGGGAAGTAGAGATTAAACTACATCAACTTAATTTACTCCCGACTTTCCACGGAGGAGCCCATGAAGACCCTTTGGCGTTTTTGAACTATTTCGTTGATGAGGTTGGAAGATTTGGGGTTCATGGCCTTAACCAAGAAGAAGTACGAATGATTTGTTTCCCGTATAGCATGAAGGACAAAGCGAAGTCATGGATACTATCTCTAGAGCCTAGTTCGTTGACTGACTGGGAGATGATTAGTGAGAAGTTTTTGAATCAATACTATTCAGCACA
Source organism: Phtheirospermum japonicum (assembly GCA_014905375.1). Classification (NCBI taxonomy): domain Eukaryota; kingdom Viridiplantae; phylum Streptophyta; class Magnoliopsida; order Lamiales; family Orobanchaceae; genus Phtheirospermum; species Phtheirospermum japonicum. The sequence goes on from BMAC01000231.1 coordinate 1,122,324, forward strand.
AACAACGGGGCATCTGCGGAGGCAAATTGCTACCTTTGAACAGTTGGATGGAGAGCTATTTCATGAAATGTGGGAGCGTTACAAGACGCTTTTGCAAGCCTGCCCCCACCACAACTACTCTCCAGAGATGACTAACCAGTTTTTCTTCGATGGATTATTGGACCATGGGAAATGAGAAGTAGAGATAGCGGCAAGAGGAGATTTTGGAGATTTGACGGCTACCGAGGCAAGACGAGTGTTGGAGAAGCAAAGCGAAAAATCTAGACAAACCAACTCTCGGCCTCATAAAATGAAGGTCAGGCATCCATTCTTGATCCTGATTTAGATGATGGCAAGTTAGTCAAGGCAAAGTGTGCGGAGATATTTGACGAGAAATTATCAGCTTGGAAAGCCGAACGGGCAAGCAAGGCCACTGCACAGAAGAATGTTGCAGCATGTCACCAATGCTGATCTCCCCAACATTCAGCAGACATATGTCCTAACAATATTGAACATCAAGAAGACGTAAACGCAATCCAGAAATTTCAAGGGCCTAAGAAATTCATCTCGCAATGTGATAATCCTCTTTTTAAGTGGGGCCCAGGGAGTCCGAATTATATGCCACCTGGTCTGCAGTACCTACCATCACTTGCGCAAGCACCATTTCCACCACAACAAAATAATTTCTATACGCAAGGGCAGGTGCCTACAACAGTTCAATCGACTGATCAGCTTTTGGTTTGGCAGCAGAATCAAGTGGCTGAAACTATTAAAAACCGAGATGGACTAGCGGACGTTCAAAACAAAATCACTGACATGAAAAAGGCTATTCCTGAGAATACAGCTGGGAAGAGGAAACTTGAGACATCAATAGGTCAATATCGACTCACCTAGCCAAGCTCTCGAACGAGAAAGGAAAATTCCCAAGTCAAGCAGAACAGGCGTCAGCAGTTCATGTCCTTCGTAGTGGAAATAAGATCGATAATGGAGTAGTTGACCGAGATGATGAGGTCGAGGTCGAGAATCAAACACCAACTCCTAGCAAGGGCGATGATTCTAAACCAGTTGATCAGCTGCATAAATCCTCTAATCGATATGTTCCTGGATCCATTCAAGGGACAATTCCGAATAACGCCCTTGGCAAAGACGATGTTCCTAAGCCACCACCGCCAAAGCAATTAATGATGCCGATCAAGGATGTTGTTCCTTTTCCAATCCGTTCATGGAACTTTATAACTTATTAAAGAACGTCAATATCAACTTGCCACTTTTGGGGGTAATCAAAACAATGTCTGCCTATGTGAAGTTTTTCAAAGAACTTGCTTCAAGGGAGAGACGCTTGGCGTCAAACCAATTTGTAACACTGCCAAAGGAAGTTAGCGCGGTTTTCAAGAAGCCATTACCACCCAAGGAACGCAATCCTAGAAGTTTCTGCATCAATATTTCATTGGCTAATGGCAGAAGGCAATAGGAATGTTAGATCTTGGAGCAGGAGTGAATCTAATACCGTATTCGCTTTATCAAGAATTTGATCTTGGACCACTTAAACTGACGACCATGCGACTACAATTGGCCGATCGCTCAATCCGGCTACCTTTGGGGATAGTTGAGGATTTTTTAGTACTAGTTGGAGAGCTAGTAATTCCGGTTGATTTTGTGGTTATGGACATTGGCGAGGTATCGGCTTAGAGCACGGAGCATACCATATTATTGGGGCGCCCGTTTATGTCTACCTCCCATACTCTAATTGATGTTCACAAAGGGAGGATGACAATGACCGTTTTGGGCGAAAAAGTGACGTTTTCTCTAAAAGATATTCAAAATACTCCTACCCCTGCCATGCTAGATGATTGTTCGTTCGTTGATCTCGTTGCATCATGCGTTCACGAGCTTAAAGGAGTCGTGGTTATAGACGAATTAGGTGATGGGGATGACGCCGGATTTCCAAGGAAGGAGGGGGATGCACTAGAAATTGACTTCGAAGAGGAGTACGATGAGTTTGATGACGAGAAGAACTTGAGTGGAGAAGATTTGATTGAGATTCTGGGGATTGACATAAACGATATTATTGAAGAATTTTGAGATAAATTTTATATGGAGAGCAAAGCACCTAAACTCGAGGGAAGGGTGGAGTTGAAGCCACCAATAAATCATTCGATGTACGGTTCCCTCAACCCCAATAAAAATTTCAACTAGACAAGGAACAAGGGCAAGGCGTTCAACAGCACTTGGATGCCAAATAGGAAGAAAACGAAGGAGGTTCGCACCAATGAAGTTAAAAACTTTCAGTATGAGGCTGGGCAATTAGTGTTGTTTAATCACGAACGTAAGTTTGACCCGGCTGATTTCGAGGCTGCTTGGAGTGGACCGTTCTTGATAAAAGAGATGGACGAGTATGGAGTAGCCACGTTGTATGATGAGGTCGGAAAATCATCCTTTCAAGTTCACAAACATAGACTGAAGCCTTATCAGGATGGAGGAAAGAAGAACCGAGATCGCAAGTCAGTGGAGTTTAGAGACCCACCGTACGGTTGGAATTAAACGAATATAGTGTTGAGCAAGCGACGTTAAAATTTGTGCTTCTCGGGAGGCAACCCGAGCTTTTTGTATCCTTTTATATTTTATTTTCAGTTTATTTAATGTTTTACTTTGGTTTTTATCTTTTTAGAATAGATGGAAGAACTCGAACAAGGGAAACTGATAAATCAAGTGAAGAAAAACCGACCTAGGAATCTCGCCCGCGTCGACGCCGAGACTGCTTGCGTCAGTCAACGCGGCATCGACGTTACTGCCGAGAAATCGCTCTCTGTAGCGTCAATTGGGCTCGCATCGGTCGACGCAGCGTCGACGCGAAACTTGGACCCAGCCCAGAAGTGTCTAAAATTCAGATTTTGCCCGACAAACCCGACCCGTTCACATCTTGACCCGCGGCCAACCCAGAAAAAATATCTTAAAAATCACCCTAACCCCCCTCTTTCTTCACTTTTCAATCCCCAACTTTAAATTCTTCCTTCTTTCTTCACAAAATTTTTCTTTCTTCAAATTCTTGCAACTTAAACACCAACCCACATCAATCCATCTCACACATACCACATTACCCAGAAAAATTAACCCACCATCTCACATTCAACCGAAATCTCCAAAATGAAATACGTAGAGTTTGGGGGCAATTTCCGAAAATAAGCTAATTCGAGCTACAATCGTTGAGGTACTTCGCTTATACTATCTTGGGCTCTTATTATTGTTGTTGGTTGTGTATTGGGAAGCTTTTGGTGCAAGAGTTACACAAGTTTTTAGTTGGTTGAACACGCATGCCAAGTGTTCGACGAAATTACCCAAAGAGCCAATACGTTTTATTTTCAAGATTTTTCGTTCCCGATCAACTTCTATTTGATTGAAAATGTCTTGAGCGGGAAAATGCAAAGATATTTCGGAAAAACACAGAGCATCGTTCCCTATTTTCGACAAGAAGGAAGGGGACGTTTTTAAGAATATTCGACAATGGGGTTTCGAGACCCATTGGACTTTGAACATCGACGTGATCGAGGAGGAGGCCTCGAATGGATCGGAGCACCACACCGACCTCTCTCATTATGTCGACGGCCTCGGTTGTGGGTATTTCGCCCGCATGCTCCTACCCAGATTTAGCGAGCTTATGCTCGAACTTTTTACTACTTTGGCAATATGGAACGACGAAACGTTCACATGTAGGCTAGGTGGTAACGAAGTTCATGTGGACGAGGAAATTTTCGGAAACATTTTTGGTTTCCCAACCGAAGGGGACCACCCGGTAGGCATTCAAGGCTTCGATTTAGCCTCTTTCTGGGGGATGATCACCGGGGGAAACATGGGCGATTGCAAGCGATTCCCTTGCTCAATGATTCAAGACGAATCCCTCTATGTCACCTACAAGATCCTCGGCCATATTATTATGCAAAAATGAGGCCACTTACGCGACCAAGTCCGAGCTCTACGTTCTACAGTGTCTTATTGACGGTCATCAAGTCTGGCTATACCCGTTGGTTTTGAGCGGATTCTACAATGTTACTAAGGGTGCGTCGGGTAGCAAGATGCCACTTCTATCCTTCGCACCTATTTCAGCCCAAAAAGTGGACTACCGGTATCAAGAGTAACACCTGAAAAACCCGAGAGCTTCCCAAACCTACACCACAAACAAGAATTAGAAAGGACCACCGATGGTTTTCCGGTGGGAACCTCTCCGATGCTTAAGTTAGTAAGCGTTGAGGTGTTTTCCAGAAAGAAAGCAAGAATGCTCAAGGGAATGACGTACCTCTCTCAGCCTTGGGGCTGAGATACTTATAGTTTCTCCTAATGGGGACCCCAGCCGGGATCCCAGGAACATATGCCATGAATCAAGGGCCGTTACGCAACAAATTCTGACAAGTGGTCCCACTTGTCTCTTCGCTAGGAATCTGGGAAACAGGTCTCCCCCGTTCCAGATCTTCCTTATTTCCTTCTCCCATCTCATAATGCCTCGGCTCTTCTTTCCTTTTGTCCCCGCTGTTCAACAGGTCAGCTCTTGCTAATAATGAGGAAGAGCTCTATTTTTCAGGGAACTCGACCAGGTCTTTTACCCAGTCCATAGAGACAGAGCTGTTCTAACCCTCTCTTATCTAATTATTCTGAGTCAGAGTTACCCTAATCCAGGTTTGGCATATATGTTGCCCTATCAACTCCTCCCCCCAAACAGTTGGGGTAGATCGGTGATATTCCCGAGCTCTTTCAAATTAAATGAGGCCACTTTGTTTTTATGACTTCTCGTACTGGGAAATCCCGAGATATCCGCTTGCCAAGCAGCCCTAATTATTGGCATTAGTGATGTCGACCTATATTCCCCGAACGGTTGCCATAACCACACGTCTTTCCAAGTACTGTACCTGATTAGTCAGCGGCACGTGTCCCATTCCAGGACGATTAGCGTTCCAGCTCACTGCCTAGGATATCGTTCCTCTGTCCGCATTAAATGTGAGGATCCTATCAAATCCCGCTTTTTCCTTGATTTTTCGTTTTTCAATTTGATCCACCTTCCTTTAGTCCCTCCAAATACCTTTTCTCCTTCATTTTATTTCTATTTCTCAGAAACCCCCTAAAGGCTTCCTCCCTTTTCCTCCTGCAATATTTTGGCGATTCCTGCTTCTCCTGTAATCTTCTTCTAATCTCTCAAGCAATTATTACCAGGTACCCTTTATTTCTTCACGCACTCTTTAATTATGTCAATTTCTTCTTCCCGAACCAGCTCCGTCAGGGAGAGTTCGTCGGGGGCAACTCCGGTAAACTCTACCTCTACCGTGAACCTTTCTTCCGCCGATTCTTACGCGATGGCTCCGAGGAGGGGGCCATTGGCGATCCTACCTCCTCCTCTTCCTGACAGCCTATCCTCCATAGTTAGCAATAGGACCCTCAAAGAAATCCGCGCGAAATTCCCTATTTCTGACATGTTCTCCTTCACTAATCCGGCACCCGGTGAGGGGGCGTCATCCCCTCCCGCCGGTCATCTCACTTTCTATGTAGACCATTTCTATGCGGGTTTAAGCCTGCCTGTCCATCCCTTCATTCAAGCTATCTCTAGGCTGTACCATATCCCAGTACAACAATTCCTACCCAACTCCTTTCGCGTTATGGCTGGATTTCATCTGGCCACATAATATGCCCGAATTACCCCCACAGCTCAGCTTTTCTTTTCTTTATTCCAAGCGAAGAGCTCCTCCGGTTTTTTCTACTTATCTGGACGATCAGACGTCTATTTTTTATCAGGTCTTCCTACCTCTCATAAGGCCTGGAAGAAGAAGTTCTTCTTTGTTCAGTGCTCGGGGGATTGGGTCTTCCCTACTGAACCCATCAGCTTTCTACATCCACAAATGCGCTTATCCCGAGGGGATAGGTCATCGGATCTGAAGGAAAAAATTGCCCTTCTAAACCAGAACCCTCTAGACATATCCAAGATGCTTACCGTCAAGCTCTTGAACTTCTTCAATTCCCAGCAAGGGAACGGCCCTTTGCCACCCAAGATTGGTATTCTACTATTATTATTATTATTATTATATATTTTGTCTCTCTTTTTTTTTTTTTACCATTTTCGCTTTTCTGTTTCAGAGAAGATGATGCTAGCGAAGATAGAAGCTAAGGCTCGCAAGGCGGCAGCAGGGAGCCAGAAAAGCCCTTTGGGGGAGCCTGCCAGAGCTGCTCAGGCCCCAGAAGAGGTCCTCCTTGCTACGCCACTCCAGAGCCAACCTCAGGCGCCGCTTAAGACTCCCGAGCCCATCATGAAAGACTCGGAACCGAGGAGGAGCTCCATGCGGGAACCAGCAGGTCAGTCTTTGGCAAATCCAGAAGAAGAAGAGCAATAACCGAAGCGGAAAAAGCGGAGCCGCACTGAACTTACATTATCCTCTCGGAATCCTCCCCAGACTGCTCTTCCTTCCGCTCCTCAAATTATCCCTCCGGTTATTTCTCAAGTACCTCCCTATCCGAATCAGACCTTTTTTAATAGGTCGGTCTTGAACTGCCCCGGAGAAGTGGAGAGGCAATTCATGATGGGGTTAGCTCCCACATACGACCGCAACATCGTGGACAAGATGTCAGACCCGGAGCTAGTTGAGTTCAGGTATGCCCTTTCCCACTTCTTCCATCCTTAATTTTTCCAGCTTTCCCACTTACCTTTTCCTTGCATCAGGCCGTGGTAGGGCGAGCATCTCTGTTGGCCCGGACTAGAGGCTCTTTGTTGTATGCCGATCTCAAGGGGGAAATTGAAATATTGAGGAAGCGGGAGTCAGAGCTGATGGCTAAGGTCCGGGAGGGCCAAGAAGCCCAGGTCAAATTGAAGGGCTCAGAGATGGAAATAGATTTGCTGAAAGCCGAGCTTTTCAAGGTCAAGGAGTCGGAGGAGAAGCAACGAGATCTTATTCTTCTTCGCGAGCAGGAGCTAGATGAGAAGGTGAAGCAATCCAGGGCTGACGGAGTGGATCAGGGCCGTCTTGAAGGGCGCGCCGAGGGGAGATTAGAGTTTCTCAACTCAGAGGAAGGGCTACGCCTAATACAACTGACCAGAGAGATCACTCGCCGAGCTTTCCTGGGCTCTGAGGAGCTGTATGACCTTCTTCTTCCAGAGGCGGAGGTCTACTATGGATTGGGTCTTGATGCCCACGCTAAATGGGTAGCTGAGCATCCTTCTACTCCTTATGATCGGTCCGCCAAGATCGAAGGCGCTAGTGAGACCACCTCCTTCTCCCATGTTTTGGCAGATGACCGCATCCACTTTCTAGATCCCGCGGCCTTTGCTGACTACATCCGCCAAACCTTCTG
>BMAC01000231.1:1132882-1160489 GCA_014905375.1 Phtheirospermum japonicum
TCCCTGTTCCAGGTATGTCTTTATGGGAGAGCGCCAATCATCTCTTTCCATAACTGAGCCTACCTGCTCTGTCCCGAATTCTTCGCCCGCCTGTAACAAGGTAATCACCCTCTCTTGACAACTAAAGCCGAGCTGGCCACCTTCACCAAGAAGTCAGCCCGTCCATTTTCCTCTCTGGGAATCTGGAGGACTGTTAACTCTTTCATTCCCCTGGCCAGCTCTCTGAATTTGGCCAAGTACCTCTGCATATGTTCCTCCCTTGTCTCAAATTCTCCGTTAATTTGTTTACAAACAAGTTGAGAATCGACCTTGGCACATACGTGATCCGCACCCAGGTCTTTTGCCATCTGAATACCTCTTAGAAGAGCTTCGTACTCAGCAGAATTATTAGAGAATGTTGTATTTAACCGGATAGCAAATTCAGTAGACACGCCTTCTGGATCAATCAGAACAATTCCTGCTCCACAGCCCTGATTACAGACAGAGCCATCCGTGAAGATCGTCCATTTCTTTAGTTTTTAGGGAAGGCCAGTCATTTCTTGCATGAAATTAGCCAAGGCCTGAGCTTTAATTGCTGTTCTGGTCTCAAAGCTGATATCAAATTCACTTAGTCTTCCCGACGCCTCTGGCTTATCCATGACCGCCTTCAAAGGCAAATTTGTTCGTACAATTATACTATGCGAAAGGAAATACGGACGTAATTTCCGGGCCGTTCCTACGAGGGCCAGTACTGCCCGTTCCACCTCTACATACCGCACTTCAGCATCATGTAAGACCTTGCTCTAGTAATAGACTGGTTTCTGCATCCTCCCCTCTTCTCGAAGTAAGATAAAACTGACTGCCTGTTGCCCTACTGATAAGTACAAAATGAGGGGTTCTCCTAGGACAGGCTTTGTTAGCAAGGTCATGCTAGCCAAATGCTCCTTCAATGCGATAAATGCTTCCTCACACTCATCGTTCCACTGAAATCTCGCTCTCTTCCTCAGAGCTTGAAAGAATGGTAAACTCCTTTCTGCAGACCTGGACACAAATCTACTTAATGCGTTAATACGCCCAGCTAAGCATTGCATCTCCTTCATATTCCTAGGCGCCCGCATGTCCATAATTGCTCTGACCTTCTCGGGATTTGCCTCGATACCCTTCTCCGTGACCATGTAGCCCAGGAATTTGCTAGCTCTAACCCCGAATGCACATTTCCTGGGATTAAGCTTCATCCTATACCGTCGCAGAGTATCAAAGGTCTCCCACAGGTCTTCCACATGTGACGTTGCTTTCACGCTCTTGACCAGCATATCTTCCACGTAAACTTCCATGTTTCGCCCAAGTTGATTCTTAAACATTTTATCAACCAAACGTTGATAGGTGGCTCCTGCATTTTTCAAACCAAAAGGCATCACAACATAGCAATACGTCCCCTTTGGGGTAATGAAGCTGACKCGCTTCCAATCATTTCTGGCTAATCTGATCTMGTGATACCCCTGGGATGCATCCATCATACTCAAGAGKTCGCATCCAGCAGTAGAGTCGACGAGCTGGTCGATTCTAGGTAAAGGATAGTGATCTTTCGGGCAAGCACGATTGAGATCTCTGAAGTCGATACACATGCGCCAGTCCTCCTGAGTCTTGGGAACCAAGACAACATTAGAAAGCCATTCAGGGAATTGTATTTCTTGGATGTGCTTAGCCTTTAACAGCTTTTCCACCTCAGCTTCTATGACGGCCTCCTTCTCAGGGCCAAAATTGCGTTTCTTTTGCTTTACTGGCTTGGCATCCAAGATGATGTTAAGGTGATGCTCTGCCACCTCTGGGTCGATCCCTATCAGATCTTCTGGGAACCAAGCAAACACATCCGCACTACTTCTCAATAGTGCAACTAGATCTGTCAAAGTTTCCAGACTGAGGGTTGTCCCTACTCGAAGGACCCGGCTTTCATCCCCTGGAATTATTTCAACCATCATCAACCCTTCCTCTCTGTTAGCCAGGTCCGTCTTTGGCGATTCTACTCTAGCTCTTTTGCTCAGTCTATCTTCCTCCTCGTTCCTCCGAATGCACTCTACGTAGGTCTGTCGTGAGGCATACTGGTCACCCCTGACCTCTCCCGTTCCATCTTCCGTCGAAAATTTCATCTTCATATGAAAGACAGATATAACAGCCTGGAACTGGCTCAAGGATGGCCGGACCAACATGACATTATAAGAAGAAGGTGCATCCACCACCAAGAAACGCACCGTTCTTGTCACCCTATACGGCTCCTCTCCTAACGTCACGAGGAGCCTCACCGCTCCCAAGGGCTTCAGGGCTCCCCCTGCAAAACCAACTAGAGAGGTGGTGACCTATTCCAGCTCAATATTTATTTTCAGCTGCCTAAAGCAATCATAAAACAAAATATCGGCAGAGCTCCCAGTATCCACGAAAATTCTGCGGACATTATAATTAGCAATAGTTGCCGTTATAACCAGAGCATCCATGTGAGGGGCTAGGATACCATCGCCATCCTCTGAACCGAAACAGATGTTAGGGGTGGAGGTCATTTGTCCCACGTCACGTGATTTTCGAACTAGATCTCTTGCGTCTCTAACATAACTGTGCTGTGTCCGCTTGGAATGCTCCTCCAATTCTCCTCCTGTAATCATCTGGATTTCTCCATGGATGACCTGGGTCTGATCAGATCTTCTTACCCCAGTACGCACCCTATCCTGGCTGCCCCTACTTGTCAGGGACCGATCATAATCCTTGTTTCCAGACTTGGATTCCTCTCTCCTCATCCGAACATATTCCTTCAAATGTCCGGCCTGACATAGCCTTTCCAATTCATCTTTTATATGGGTACACTAGTCAGTGTCATGCCCATATTCGTTGTGGAAGCTACAGAAACGATCTGATCTTTCCTTTCTAGGCCTCTGCGAGTAGGTCTTTGGCCACTTTAGATCTGGATGCTTCTCAATTGCCTGTAAAATTTCACCTTGTGAGGTTGCCAAAGGGGTGTATTTATCAAAGCGAGGCCTTACCCTAGATAAGTCAGGCCGAGGCGTCCCTCCAAACAGGTCTGGCCTGAGTTTTTTCACAGCTCCTCTCTCCTCACGATCATGCCTTTCTCGTTTCCTTTCTCCCTCATCTTTGATCTTCAAAGCTTCTTCCAGATGAATATACTTTTCCGCCCTCTCCAAGATCTCCCCAAATTTTAGAGCTGGTTTCACCACCAGCGACTGAAAGAAATCCCCTCGTCTCAAACCTTGTGCTAGAGCATTCACCAACAGCTCTTCAGACGCAGAGGGCACCTCTAACTTAGCGGTTGTAAACCTGTTGATATAAGCACGGAGGCTCTCATTCTCTTTTTGCTTTAAACTGAAAAGCTCAAGCGGCATTTTCTAATACTTTCTACAGCTCGTGAACTGGTGTAAAAAGGCTGAGCTGAACTCGTCAAAATTGCTGATAGACCTCGGCGGCAGCTGACTAAACCAGAGCTGCGCTGATTTAGTAAAAGTGGTCGGGAAGACCCGACACATGACAGCGTCCGAAAATTTATGTAGAGCTGCCGCGATCTCAAAACGACTGAGATGGTCCCACGGGTCCGTGGTTCCATTGTACTCGAAGCCTAGGGAGCGATATGAAGCCGACACATCATCTCGCATAACTTCCTCAGTGAACGGCGTACCCCTTCTCGCTGGAATCACACTGCCAGTCGCCATTTTTCTCTTAAATTCCCTCACTTCTTTTTGCAAACTCTGCATCTGTGCAGCCAGACCTGGATTAGTCTGGCCTGAAGTCTCACTGTCAGAGGTGGAGAGGTGCCCTTCCCCGTCAAGTAAGGTAGCCCGGTCCACATGCTGTCCTCGCAATGGCTCCGTTTCCACCACCGGGACAGTCTGTGCTGGTGGTGTGTTGGATGGCGGCATCGCCATCTCCACGAATTTCTTTTCTACTACCACCTCCGCGGCTTTACCGATTAGCTCCGAGAGCTGCAAAAGGAAGGATTCATTAAAAGAACCACCCGTGGCTGGCACAGATCTACTGAGCGGGGGCGGCGTAGCGCGGTCCCTGTCGACGGCGCTGTCTCTCCTGGCCCCATCGCCAATGTATCTGTCGACCTGGGCATCCCCCCTGGCGCGGCGGAACTAGGGGTTCCACCGAGCTCACCCACCAAGTTCCGTAGTAAACCGTCTGAAGCCATGAAATAAACAGAAAATCTCACGTCTTAGCTTGATCGCTAATTTCCCATAGATGGCGCCAATTGTTTCAACCCAAAAAGTGGACTACCGGTATCAAGAGTAACACCTGAAAAACCCGAGAGCTTCCCAAACCTACACCACAAATAAGAGTTAGAAAGGACCACCGGTGGTTTTCCGGTGGAAACCTCTCCGATGCTTAAGTTAGTAAGCGTTGAGGTGTTTTCCAGAAAGAAAGCAAGAATGCTCAAGGGAATGACGTACCTCTCTCAGCCTTGGGGCTGAGATACTTAGAGTTTCTCCTAATGGGGACCCCAGCCGGGATCCCAGGAACATATGCCACGAATCAAGGGCCGTTACGCAACAAATTCTGACAAGTGGTCCCACTTGTCTCTTCGCTAGGAATCTGGGAAACAGGTCTCCCCCGTTCCAGATCTTCCTTATTTCCTTCTCCCATCTCATAATGCCTCGGCTCTTCTTTCCTTTTGTCCCCGCTGTTCAACAGGTCAACTCTTGCTAATAATGAGGAAGAGCTCTATTTTTCAGGGGACTCGACCAGGTCTTTTACCCAGTCCATAGAGACAGAGCTGTTCTAACCCTCTCTTATCTAATTATTCTGAGTCAGAGCTACCCTAATCCAGGTTTGGCATATATGTTGCCCTATCAGCACCGTACATTACTGACCTCGCCTGTCACTTCGGGTTCGATCCGGTCAGAAACAAATTTCATCCACTCGGGATGACTTCACTATCTTTGACACGTGCCCCTGCACCCGAGTGAGGTCTTTGACTCAAGGAGGCTCCTCGTCTCGAGTGAATGACGAGGATGGCGATATGGAGCTGGACCCATGTACTAATTCGGGCCCGGGTCCCGATTGGGGCCAGTTTTTCGAAGAAACTCGAGCATTCCAATTGAAGATGTTCGACAAGCTCCAAATCATTGACGACAAGATTGACACAAACCACGAGCAAAACCGTCGGAGCCTAAGGGAAATGCGAGCTCGCATTTCGAGACTCGAGGAGCGGTTTGAGGCGGTGTATCCCCAACCGAGCATGGACGTTGATGTGAACCCCGACGACGATGGCTCCCGCGAGTTCTAAAATCTTGTATCTTTATTTTTATGCTTTTAATTAAAAAAATAAAAATAAAAATAAATCCAAAAATATTGTTATTTTCTTTGATTTTGTTTGTTTGGTTGTCTTTAGGACATCTCATATCACGTACGATGGAGCACCGGCCAATTGCACACATCAACGATTAACGGCTCGACCTTCCATTCTCAGGGATGTTTTCCTTACCTTCTTCTTTTTGATTTTGATGTATTTGTGGCAATCAGGAGATTGCCGGGATTTTTAGAGAGGGGGTGGTCGAGTGTGATTTTTATTGCTTATTTATGTAATTCTTAATATTTGGCCTGTAATAATTAAATTCTTAAACTTGATTAATTTCTATTTCTGCGCTTAATTGTGTTTGTATGGCTTGCCTGTCAAAGTTGACTACGTATGATTTTAAGTTCTTGTCTTTTGAGCGTGTATAAGTGCATAAATTTCAAAATTTTAATCATTATTTTTATAATGTAAAATGATACTTGGACGCAATTGATTTCGTAAAACCCAAAAAGCACCGTCAATTCAAAACTTTTTAATGCAAAAAGCCAGTGAGTAGCCTGAGTGTTTATCATCATTGCATTTGCTTGAATAAGTTTCAGTTTTGATATCTCTTTGAAACCGCTGTATGTAAGTTGACTTTGAACATGTGGTTAAGGCGCAGAGAAAAACCCTATTCCGGCCATATCCATATAATTTAGCCATATAAATTTCAAATGAGCCAATCATAGCCAAATAATCCATGCCTATAGCCATGAGTGTTTTTGAGTCGACCCCTACAACCCTTTAAAAGCGTGGGGTAGGAGTTCGTTAATTTTTACTGGTTATTAGTGTTTTGGAAATTTAATTAGGAATTTATGATTTTATGAATTTTTGTAATAAAAAAGAATAAAAAGGGGATAAAAAAAGAATGAATGGATGGTGAGTCTTGTTGAATCATGTTGAGTAATTGCCTACGCGCTTAATTTAAGGCTTGAGTTTTATGTTTATTTTCGCTTAAAGCCTATTGTTTAAGAGGCAAGAGTTGAGTTGTGAGAAGCATGTAATAAGCTTCAATTGTGATTAAGTGATTTGAGCTTACAGTCGGTTTTAGAGTTGCGAGTTGAGAAATAGCCCAATTTGAAGGCTACGTTATGAGTGTTTAGTGAGGTATTTTTATTATTGAACGAGGTGAAGCAGATATGCTTCGTGATTAGATTAGGTTGAGTGAGTTATTGATCACGTTAGATCGTGAGTTAGCCACACGACTTATATATTTCCCACCCGTCCAAAAGCCTTACATTACAACCCGGAAAGACCTTTTCCGATTCTTAGTTTTGACAACAAACTTAATTTGCGATTGAAAAGAGATTGATTTTCCGTACTTGTTTATTGTGCATGTATTTGTATGATTTGAGTGTATACACGTCCCATGCAGCAATGCTTGAGTGATTTTGAGCGTACACGCACATATTTATTTCCCTTTTGAGTGGATGCATGATTTTGATTTTGAAGCGACGATGTAATAAAGGTAGAGCATTTTACGTTGTGTGACTATACCTATTATTTCAAAATTATGTATGTAGAATAGCACGACTCATTGCATGAATTTATTTTCATTCTTGTTATACTTTGAAAATATCGTTTGTTCGAGGACGAACAAACCAATTAAGCATGGGGTCGTTGATTAGCGTAGTTTTCCTTATTTTTATTAGCTTTTTAGTTCGTTTTTCTATTTTTTTTTGGTATAAGTTGGATGATTTAAGCTTAATTCTGTATTTTTTTATTTTTAGCTTATTTTACCGTATTTTGATCATAATTGATGAGAATAGGTGATTATTCATTGTTTTTCACCTTACATCTAAGTAACCGGAAGAGTTCAACACATAAATAGATGAAGTTCGATGTTCAAAGAGTAGAGAACGAGCTTTCCGGTGAAAGAGTGGCAGAAAAATTGAGAAATTGAGACAGACTCTCTGTCGCGTCGGTCGACGCGATGCCCTGATCCGCGATGATCGACGCCAGGCCGACGCAACTCTCTGAAGCGTCGATCCAAGAACGCGTTAATCGATGCGAACACCCAGGCAGCGTCGACGCTAAGAGCCTACACGCGTCAGTCAACGCGACGTCGATGTGGCTGCCAGAAATGCATTTTTAGGGTTTCTTGTGCGCCAAGACATGATATATCTATATATACCCTTCATATTTCAGATTTTTCAAACACACACGACTATCCACAAGCAGAGATGACTTCCTAGGGTTAGCCATCACAGAAACAATGCATTTATGCATTCCAGAAATTAAGATTGAAGATTCAAGATCCTTACGCTCAAGAATCACTTCAAATCGAGATTTCGTTCCAAATTCCGGATCCACTGGAGATTTTTACCACTTTCAGTAGTTACAATAAGTACTCTAAAATCTTAGTTAATTTCGCAGTTAGTTTCCTAGTTAATTTCTTAGTTAAATCCTTAGTTAATTTTAGAACTAGTTTAATTAGTTCAACTCTTTCATGCTTGGATATTGGATATTGGATTAATCTAGTTTATTTATGAGAATTAGTTCATGCTTTATATTCCCGTTTTAGATTCTTATGATACAATTTCTTCGTGATAGTTTATTATATTCATACTCTTAGATTCGTTAATTAAGTTCAAATCTTAGTTTCGTTTAATTATTGCTAGTAGTTGATAATCTAGTTTAAAATAATTAGTTTAATTAGTCTTAGTTTAAATATTGCTTTGTTTATAATGATCAATTTAAAATCTTCAAAAACCCCCAATGTACATGTATTTTATGATAGTTTGTGAATTGAGAAAAACATCCAAGAAACCGAACAGCTGCTTCCTCGAGAGAATCGACTTGAGTCAAACTCACCACCCTACAAGTTCCTCGTACTCTTGCGAGCAAACTTACATGTTTTAAAATTAATTATCTTAAAAAGGGTGCATAAAAGTTTGGATCAATACCATAACGAATATGACCATGACACAGACCAATGTACTCATCTGAAGGATGAACTAGAGAGAATGGTGAAGGTCAGGCACCTCAAAGAGTATGTGCAGATGAGAAGAGAGGAGCCTAGGTCTGACTTACGCATGCGCGATCGGACTCAAGGGAACAGACATGAACAAGATAACGGACGAAACATTGGAAGGCGAAGTGACCAAGAAAGGTCATACGAGGAAAAATCCTTATGATCACAGGAGGCGAGTGGGATGAGCATTCTAAACGAACCCAAAACAACTATGTCCGAGATGCAAAGGACCTGGTAAGGAAATCGCGAGAGGTGGGACAGATAACCCCAAGCCAAAGCATATGTTTCAGATCAGAGGATGAGAATGGCATCTTGGCTCCTCACATGGACGCCCTGGTCAAAATAGCTATTATTGCAAATTACAATGTGAGACGGGTTTTCATTGACACAGGGAGCTCGGTTGATATCCTGTTCTATGATTGTTATCGAAAGTTAAAACCGGATGTGGAAATGGAAGAGGTAACAACTTCGTTAGTAGGATTTGCAGGGGGAGCTTTGAAGCCTTTAGGGGCAGTGAGGCTTTTGGTAACATTAGGAGAAGAGTTGTATAGATTAACTAAGACAGTGCGTTTCTTTGTAGTGGATGCACCATCTTCATAAAATGTTATGATGGGACGATCATCCCTGAGCCAATACCAGGCGGTTGTCTCGGTGTACCATATAAATTTAAAGTTCCCTGCTCAGGAAGGAACAGGTGAGGTTAAGGGTGACCAGTATGCATCCAGACAAGCATACGTCGAGTGTATCAGACGTAATGAAGAGGAAAGACAAAACAAGAGAGCCAGAATGTAGAATGCAAAGCCAAAGCTGGCCCATCGAGAGGAGGGTTTAAAGATGGTAGAGATGGTCCCAGGGGATGATAGTAGAGTTGTGAGAGTGGGAACGACCCTGAGCCCAGAAATTCTAGTAGACCTGGTCAAATTTTTGAGAAGCAGTGCTGATGTTTTTGCTTGGTCTCCTCAAGATCTGGTGGGGATAGACCCAGCAGTCGTCGAGCACCGCCTCAATATCAGCCCTGGAGAAAAGCCAATTAAGCAAGGGAAACGTAACTTTGGCCCTGAGAAGGAGGCAATCATTGAAGCTGAAGTCGAAAAATTGTTAAAAGCTGAGCACATTCAAGAAATATAATTCCCTGAGTGGATTTCCAACGCGGTGTTGGTCCCCGAAACCCCAGAAGATTGGCGTATGTGTATAGATTTTAGGGATCTTAATCGTGCCTGCCCTAAGGACCATTACCCTTTGCCAAGAATAGACCAGTTGGTTGACTCCACGGCTGGTTGTGAGTTGCTAAGCATGATTGACGCCTTGCAAGGATACCATCAGATCAGGCTAGCTGAGGAGGACTGGAAGCGGGTCAGTTTTATAACTTTAAAGGGGACCTATTGCTATGTGGTCATGCCGTTTGGGCTCAAGAATGCAGGCGCCACATATCAGCGATTGGTGGATAAGATGTTAAAGCTCAGCTGGGAAGGAACATGGAGGCATACGTCGATGACATGTTGGTCAAGAGCGTGAAGGCACCCTCGCATGTGGACGATCTAAGGGAAACTTTTGACACCCTGAAAAGATACAGGATGAAGCTCAACCCCAAAAAGTGCGCATTTGGGGTAAGAGATGGTAAATTCTTGGGGTATATGGTCACAGAAAAGGAAATAGAGGCCAACCAAGAGAAGGTAAGAGCCATCATTGCATGCAGTCCCCGAGGAATGTCAAAGAGATGCAGTGCCTGGAGGGCCGAATTAATGCTCTGAGCAGGTTCGTCTCGCGCTCAGCTAAAAAAAGCCTACCATTCTTCAAGGCCTTGCATAAAAAAGCTCGATTTCAGTGGAACGAGGAGTGCCAGGAGACGTTCCAGATGTTGAAGGAGCACCTGGCTAGTATGTCGCTGCTTACAAAGACAATTCAGGGTGAACCTCTAATCCTATATTTGTCTATTGGGCATCAGGCTGTAAGCTCGGTCTTGCTCAAAGAGGAAGGCAGAATGCAGAGGCCGGTATATTATTGGAGAAAAGTGTTGCATGATGCTGAAGTCCAATACTGGAGGTGGAGCGAGCAATGCTGTCCCTGGTCCGGACAGCACGTAAGTTGCGCCCTTATTTTCTCTCACACAGCATAGTAGTGCGGACCAACCTACCATTGAAAGCCATTATGGATAAACCGGAGGCCTCAGGACGACTGGTTAAATGGATAATTGAACTTAGTGAGTTTGATGTTACTTTCGAAGCAAAGACAGCCATTAAAGCCTAGGCATTGGCTGATTTTATGCAAGAAATGACCAGCTCTCCAGAGGACAAGAAGGAATTGACAATTTATACAGATGGTTCGATTGGAAGCCTAGGTTGTGGTGCGGGTATAGTGTTGACTGACCCGACACGTGTAACCACTGAGTATGCGGTGCGGATGAACTATCTTTTATCCAATAACGCGGCAAAGTATGAATCTCTCTTGAGGGGAATTCAGATGGCAAAGGATTTAGGGGCAGAGCAGATATGTGCAAGAGTGGATTCACAGCTCGTATGCAGGCATATAAATGGAGAATTTGAGACAAGAGACGAGCATATGTAAAAATACCTAGCCCAATTTAGGGAGTTAGCTAGTGCCATGGGGGCTCTGACTGTCCTCCAAATCTCCAGAGATGAAAACACGAGAGCGGATTATTTAGCTAAGGTGGCCAGTTCAGCAGTAGATTGTCAAGAAAGAACGATCACTTTGTTAATGGCATATCAGGAATTTAGAGACAAGAAAGTATGCTCAGTGGATGAAGAAGAAGACTGGTGTTCTTCTATAAAAGCATATTTGGAGAGAGGAGATCTGCCAGAGAGCAAGAGAGAAGCAATGAAATTAAGGACCAGGTCATCCCGGTTCTGCTTGATTAAGGGAGAACTGTTTCGGAGAGGATTCAGGCAACCCCTTTTAAAGTGCCTAAGCACGAAGGAGGGCACCCATGTTCTTAAAGAAATACATGAAGGATGTTGTGGCAATCACATGGGTGCCCGAGCGTTGTCGAGCAAGATCTTGAGGGCAGGCTACATTTGGCCCCAACTGAGGAAAGAGGCAGAAGATCTTGTTCGGGCGTGTGATAAATGTCAGAAGAACTCGCCCTTAATACATAATCCTGCGGAGGAACTCATGACAATGATCTCTCCCTGCCCATTCGCCAAATGTGGAATAGACCTGGTAGGGCCTTTCCCCACAGCCCCCGCCCAAAAGAAGTTCCTGATGGTGGCCATCGATTATTTCAACAAATGGGTAGAGGTTGAAGCTTTGGCAAAAATTACAGAGGATGCGGTAATGGGATTTTTGTGGAAAGACATAGTCTGTCAATTTGGCATCCCCAGGATTTTAGTTTGAGATAATGGCACTCAGTTCATGGGCGCCAGAATTAGAGCCCGGTGTGCTCAGATGAAAATCGACCAACATTTCACATTTGTTTACCATCCGCAAGCCAATGGCCAAGTTGAAGTGACCAACCGCATCCTCGTACAAGGAATCAAGGCACGTTTAGAGAAATCAGGAGGCAAGTGGGTAAAGGAGCTCAGTTCAGTCCTGTGGGCATACAGGACTAATCCCAAAGAGAGCACTGGATAAATGCCATTCAGTCTGGTTTATGGCATGGATGTTGTGGTCCCCACGAAGATCAGTATGGAAACCCATAGACTTCAGAACTTTGATGAGAAGCAAAATGAGCTATTGATCCAGGATGCCCTGGACTTGGTTGAGGGAAAGAGCTACCGTCAGAATGGAACACATTGGGGGGCGAGTCAAAGCAGCCTATGATAAGTCTGTGATCAAAAGGCATTTCCAAGTGGGAGATTTAGTCCTTCGCATATATGATTTAGGGAAGGCAAAAGGAAAGTTGGATGCTACCTAGCAAGGTCCTTTTCAAGTTACAAAAATCCTGCAGGGTGGAGCGTATGAACTGGAACAGTTAGATGGGGTCAAGCTACCACGAGCCTGGAACATAGCTCACTTGCGAAAATATTATGTATGAAAAAACAGCCAAATATTCATAACAATCCTGTTTCATATGTCTTTGCTTTGTACAGATTTTAACGCAAGGATTGACTAAGGATAAAATTCCTGACCTGATTGTCGGTAATTTAACGCCAAGATCGACTAAGGGCGGATGCCCATAAAATTCTTGACCTGATTGTCATTATTTTGACGCCAGGATTAGCTAAGGGCAGATGCCCATAAAATTCCTGACCTGATAGTCAGTATTTTAACTCCAGGATTGGCTAAGGGCGGCTACCCATAAAATTTCTGACCTGATTGTCAGTATTTTAACGCTAGGATTGGCTAAGGGCTGATGCTCATAAAATTCCTGACCTGATTGTTGGTATTTTAACGCAAGGATTGGCTAAGGGCGGATGCCCATAAAATTCCTGACCTTATTGTCGGTATTTTAATGCCAGGATTGGCTAAGGGCGGATGCCCATAAAATGCCTGACCTGATAGTCAGTATTTTAACGCCAGGATTGGCTAAGGGAGGCTGCCCAAAAAATTCCTGACCTGATTGTTGGTATTTTAATGCCAGGATTGGCTAAGGGCGGACGCCCATAAAATTCCTGACCTGATTGTCGGTATTTTAACGCCAGAATTGGCTAAGGGCAGATGCCCATAAAATTCCTGACCTGATTGTCGGTATTTCAATGCCAGAATTGGCTAAGGGCGGATGCCCATAGAATGCCTGACCTGATTGTCAATATTGGCTAAGGGGGGATGCCCATAAAATGCCTGAACTTATTGTCAGTATTTTAACGCCAGGATCGACTGAAGGATATCCTAATTCTCCTGACCTAACGGTCGGAAAGCGGCAGTACTAGACAAGTACTAAGGCTACAATTTGCTCGATTTGATTGACAAACATGCATGAAACTTGCTAGAGATCGATTAGAATATCTTGAGTACTCAATAAAAGATTTTTTCTCAGAAAACATCCATCGCAAAAAATCTGGAAAATACATCAAAAGCGGAATGCCTACGCCTTCTTATAAATGGAAGTTGGCCAGTTTGATTAGAAGTGCAACAAGTAGAAAAATAAAATTAAATAGAAAGCCCAAAATTACTCATGGGAAGAAGACGCCCTCTTGTCCGAGGCCAGAATCCGGCGAACACGCCACAGCTCACGCTCTGTTGCATGAAGGCGCTGGCGATACTTGTCCGCTTGCCCAGAGAGAGAGTGAGCCTCGCTGGCGGAGATGGTCAGTCGACTTACCGATTCAACTAGATCAGGTTTTTCCTCCTCTAATTGATGATTGAGTTGACAGAGCTCGGCCCATTCGTGCTTGTAGTAGCGTTTCTTCAGCCTCTTCCTCTCCAGGAGACGGCACACATTTTTCAATTTTTCTCGAAGAATAGAGAGTTTATCAGAAAGCTTGAAGTTCTCGGCAAAGAGAGAGAGGTTCTTTCTCGGTTCTTTCTCTTTACAATCTCTAGTTCGTCAAAAAGAGAAGAAGACGCCATGACAAGATTGAAAGACACAAATTACAGATGCGCGTATATAAAGAAAAGTGGCACGTGACAAAGAGAATAATAGTACTAGGGTTTCCTTAAAACCAGGAAACCCTAAAAATTATTATTACAAAATGACAAATATCTTTTACAACTAAAGAGCATTCAAAAGACAGATCAACCACACAGGTGAAACAAACAAAAGGTCTATCAAGAGGCAAGAGATGAATGAAGCCAGACTAGCCTAAATCCATGCATCCAGCTCTTCCCCCAGCTGCTCTACCGTGTCTTCCGACAAGGCCCTAGGAGATGCCCCCTTGGTAGCTCACCCAAATCGGCAAAGGTGGGGGAGGTATTAGATGTGGTCAGAGCAAGTGCTAGGCTTTGATCTGGCTGAGCTATCTCCGGAGCAGTTGATGAAGCGTTAAGGGACGAGAGGATATGCCCGGCGAACTCATGGGCATCTAGCCTTTGCAAGTGATCCTACTCTGGCGAGTAGCAGAATGAAGTAGGCTCTGGGAGCTGCTTCAAAGGCTCGGCACGGTCAAAGGGGAGCGTTGGCTTTTCCTGGGCCCATTTGGCCTGGGCATCCAGAGCAAGGTGATAATACACCTCGGCCTATGGAGCCAGCATGTAATAGAGCTGCTCAGAACCCAGGAAAGCCTGGCGGGTGACATCCCGGGTGAATTGGACCAACCTCAGCCCTTCCTCAGAGTTGAAAAACTCTGTCTTCCACTCCTCATGCGCCTTGGCTGCAGCCTCATATGCCAAGCTCCGGGCCTCTACCGGAGCTTCGTCCCTCGCTTTGGCTCGAGCTACCTCCAGGACCTTTCTCTCAGCCTTCCTCATGGAATCCTTCTCTTGCTCGAGCTTTTTCAGCTTGGTTCCTTTCTATTTGCACAAGTTTTGCAATTTCCTCTCCTTATCCTGCAGCTTCTTGTGTTCCTTGCCAGATCTGCATTCATCAGGGCCCCCTAGCTCTGGCCACCAAAATGGATCTTTTGGTCGCCGCCTAAAATGGAAGGAATTCAGTAAAGTAAAAGAAAAATTGGAAAGAAAAGGCAAGGGAAATAAAAATCAAGGGAAAGAAAATTACCCTGGCCTCATCCTGGCACATGGACTCAATAAGGTCATGGTCTGAAAATTTCTCCAAGGTGGCCCTGTCTGCGCTCAGACATTGCCCTTGAATGAACTGAACCGGTATGGGGCCGGGGAAGTTCAGGACAGAGGCGTGGGTGAAAAAGGTGTCACTGGGGGTGGTCACCTCGTCCCTTGAAGAGGGTGCTCCCTCTGTGCCCGCGAGGGTTCTCTTGGCTGGCCGCTCAACCCTCTCCCCCAAGTCCAAGGGGAGAATCACTTCCACGTCTGGAGAAGGGAGATCTAGGGGAGTGCCCGACCCACTCGCCTCAGCCCGAGAGGGCGCTGGAGCCTGTTGCTCCGATCCTGTGTCCGCCCTCTTCTAGCGAGCAGCCATAATCCTTTGCATCATGTTTGCTAAAAAGAAAAGAAAGTGTAGAGAAACAAGTCATTCAAAGCCACCATGAAATACAAGAGGAATAAAAATTAAAAGGAGTCCAGGGCAATGAAATGTTTCATTACAAGTCTCGGGGGTTAGAGGGATGTTCTCCTCCCGATCGTTGAAAAAGTCTATGAAGGAAGGGAGATGGGAGAGATGGAAAACATTCTCGTTCAAAGTAGAGATGATTCTTTGTATCCGAGGAGGTTTGTCCCCTAGGGATAGGTATGGTTGGGCAGGCAGCTGCTCGATGGATTGAGGAGGGAAACCTAATCCCCTGAACAGTGCAAGAGAAAAATTTCTTCCTCCAGGCCTTGTTAGTGGAAGGGATGCCGGCAAGAAAGCAAACACCGGCTCTGGCACAGAGGTAGAAGTAGCCAGAAGAGGAGCTTTTGGCCTGGAAGAGCTGGAAGAAGGTCTGGGCTGTGGGATCTAGCCCTACATACCGCATGAACAGGTTGTAGCTTATAATAATCCTAAAGGAGTTGGGGACAAATTGATGAACAAGTTCACTGGAAGGTGCAAACCCACCTGGAACTGGTCAATAAAGAAAGTCAGGTGGCCAGCCGGTGCCTGATACACCATTACACCACCGCTGGGGTTAACCAGTTCGTACTCCTTCGACACTTGATATTTGTATCTCAAATTCTACATCGTGCTATCATTGAGGATCGAGCAGACATAGGTCCGGCCAGGAATGTATGGAGGATACTCGAAAGATGCTGTCGGTGAAGGAGCCACCGACGAGGAATGGACAGAAGGAGAATCGGTAGAAAGGGAGTTGGCAGAAGAAGATGATGAGGGCGCTGACATTATTGGAAAATAAGAAGGATTGTAGAAGTACCTGGTAGTGAGGACGACCGGAAAATGCTGGACGGAGAAAGAAATTATGTTGCTTCTCTGATAGAAAATATAGGAAGTGAGAGCGATTGAAGAAACGGAAAATATGAAAAGTGGGGAAGAAAGAGAGGACAGCGGGAATAAAAGGGAAAGAATTTTCAAAAGGCGGGGATCGAGAAAAAAGTGGGATCTTGATGGGATTCCTGCATTTAATTCATGTCAGATGAACAGTACCCTAGGTGGTGAGCTGGAACGTCAACCGTTGTTGTGCAGGGTAAATGCCGCTGACCTGTCAGTAGTACAGTACTCGAGGAGACGTGCCAATATGGGAACCGTTTCTGGATATGGACTGTCACCAATAATGCCAATGATTAGGCATGGTCAAAAGGTGGATTTTTAGGGATTTGCACAGATATGGAAATCTGAAAGGATGTGTGAAACCCTAAACCGTTCCTGAGAGAAACCCTAAGATTTTTGCAGATCTACCCTAACCATTTCGAGGGGGACGAGTTGATATCACCTGAAATAAGGAGACCTGGATTGGGGTAGACCTGGCCTAGGATCACTAAGAAAGTGCCCAGTCGGTTGACCTACTGTGCCCTCGTGAGGTCCTGAGCTAACTTTCCCGAGGAGATTAGGAAAATAGATTGAGATGGGCTGAGGATTATCCTAGCTCAGGATAATCCTGGTCTGACCTGGACCTTTCAGATGAGATTAAGGTCAAGAAGCCTGGAATCAAGAGGACACATCCTGATCTGATCCGAACTCGCTGAGAAGGATAACAAGAGGGCAGGCTTATGGGAGACTAGGCGATCGGGCTTCCCAGAAGGGAACAGGTAGGACCACTTGTCGTGGTTTATTTGCACAACGGCCCGAGATTCGCGGTCTTTATTTTCGAGATCCCAGAAGGGGTCCCCACTGGTGAAAGTTATAAATAGCTCAGCCCCAAGGCTGAGAGAGGTATGACATTCTTGTGCATTTCTTTAATTACTCACTGAAATATACCAAACGCTTAACTGACTTAAGCATCAGAGAGGTTTCCACCAGTGGTTCTTTCTAACGTGTTTTTGGGTGCAGGACAGGCCAGTTCATCAAGAAGTTTAGAGTGTCCGTGAAGGAGAATATATTAGTTTGGTTTAATTATTTTCTGGGTGAAACGCTTAGCCTTTAAATTAGGTTTTTCACTTGAACGCACGCTTGATCACTTTTCGTGATTTGTGTTGGAGTATTATTAAAAAAAAATTGTATAAGCAACTCAAAACCCAAAAACCATAATCGATTTCCCTCACATTTCTTGTCAACTAATCATACACTCTTACCTCATAATTTATGAAAAAATAAGAGCTAAATCGAGCTCGGTTAACAAGAAACGGGACATAGGCTCAAGGGGGCTCGTTTGAGATTTCTAAAGTAGCTTAAATATATGGATATGGCCGGAAAAAGGGTGATATATGTGCCTCTAGGTCATTTTCAAATTCAATCATGTACGAACAAAATCAAACCTCCTCAATGCGATTTCCATAAAAATGCAAACAAGCCGATAAATCACACAAGGCTACTCACTAGTTTGCACCGAATTTCGGAGCAAAATACAAAGAGTTTTTAGAGATTTGCAATCTTTTCACGAGAAAATGTTGATTATATATATATATATATAGGCAGGTTTTGGACGAAGCACAAAAATCCAACTCCTCACACAAGAGGGCATAAACATGTAAAAAACTGACAAGTAAACTATTCAAACTTTCAAGCATGTGGAGTTGTTCAACAATGTAATAAAGACACAAAAGACACAAAATCGACTCAACCATATAAAAGTGCAAATAGTAAGCGTCACTTCGCCAAGGCTCGAGTTAAGAACGACAAAATATGCTTTGTAATACCCGGACTCTAAACACCTACCCACCCCACACTTAAACCATGCAATGCCCTCATTGCATTTTAATGAAATTCAAGTAAAAGGAGGGTGAAATAGAAACTTCCTTAACCGAGCTAGTTTAGGTCGAGCTCGGTGGGGTCCACTTAAGCATCTAAGAAATCCAAGCGAAAATCGAGCATGGCTAGTAACTCCTGGCTCCACGAACGCTACTCACTTATCCATTCGACCAAGGTTGGAGTCAAAAAACAAAACCTATAAAAGAAAATCACACGAAATTAAAAACACAAGGAAATATCTACATGAATCTCAACAACATATTTTTTTTTGTTTTTTTAATTTTTTAAATTATTTTGGATTTTTATAAAATAAGAAAGAAAAGAAAAGAAATAAATGAGAAGAACTTGGGTTGCCTCCCAAGAAGTGCTTGTTTTACGTCACTAGCTTGACGTACTCCCTTTTTGATCAAGGTGGAAAGATAACGGGAGGGTCCACCAAAATAATCTCCTCCTTGTCGGGAGGATCCACTCTTTGGAACGTCCTTGGCGCATTGCATAGCTCAAATAAGATCCGCCAAAAAGCTAACGTTCCAAATGGGCAAATGAAACTCATCTCGACTAGGTCTTCGGGTGGAATGGTGATTTTAAAGTGACCCGATGACTCATCAAATAAAAAATAAGAATAATGGCCGGCTAGCTTGTTCAACCTTTGTTCGACAAACAGGGGAGGGAAATGATCTCCCTTGGGAGCCGCATGTAACTTCTTAAACTCGATTAACATCCTCCTTCCCGTTTTAGCCCTCGTGGCCAATAACTTTCCCTTTTCGTCCTCGATCATGTTCTCGTCTTCCAATGACTCCTTAAAATTTGGATTCAAATGCCTTTGAAATTCTCAAAGTGGTGTGGCATCACCCTCTAAGACGATTTTATGCAAGTAAGTCCAAGAGCTAGCTCCCTTTATCACTCCGGGTCTCCAACAAATCGCACCCTTAAGAACTTTAATCGCTCCAATCGACTCCTCGTCTTCTCCTCGCTCCGGATTGGCAAAGATGATGATCAGTTTGCTCACCTCTTCCTCCTCAAGATAATCATCAAGTTTTCCAATCTTATCATCAAAAATCTCGACCCCAAGAAAATCTCCAAGCTTCTCAATGGAATCGAATCCCAACCCATCATCAACAATCTCCACCCCAAGAAAATCTTCAAACTTCTTGATGGAATCGACTCCTAACCCATCATCAACAATCTCCACCCCAAGAAAATCTTCAAACTTCTCGATGGAATCGACTCCCAACCCATCATCAACAATCTCCACCCCAAGAAAATCTTCAAATCCTCCAATCTTATCATCAATAATCGCCACCTCCCTTGCCAAAATATGTCGGTGCCCTCAATGACATAATCATAATCTCCTTCACTCAAGTCGTTGGCACATTGAAACACAATAGGCTCATCGGTACGAGCAAGGGGCTCATCATCCTTATAACAATCCTCAAAATAGGCTTCCCGAACAATATCCTCCTCAATGCTCCTATCCTTCATATAAGCTCGTTCGACTATATTTTCGATCATGTCCATATATATATGAGCGAAAATAGAACCTTTTGAAAGAGAAAGCAAAGGGAGGTCCACGGGAGTGGAGTCAAGAGGAGTAAGAACACTCGGATTTGAAAGCACATCTTCTTCCTATGGCGAGACGATTGTATTGTCAACCACCCCACGTGAGGAGTTACAAGAGGAGTAAGAGTCGGCGGCGGGCACGAGCTAGATAACGTATCAAGTCGAGCCTTCATATCCACTATCTTCTTTATCAACTCAAGCTCCCGAGAAGACAAAACTTCACTCACTTTATTAACATTTGAATATATTGCTCGAGAAGATGTTCGCTCAGGAGGGCCACTTTGGACAATGTAGCTCGCACCTCTAAACAACTCATACGGATCGGGATTTGGAGCACTAGGGGAGCCACCTATCAGGGTAATTGACATCGTAAGCCATCCTCAAAAATGGTTGGTTAACATCTCCCATCGTGCGGATGGGGGGGCCACTTACAACAACGGAGCTCGGTCCTCCAAATAACTCGTAATCCTTGAGAGCTTCATTAGATAAATTGCAAGTTGGGGGACCACCACAAGAGCCGGGAATCGGGTATCCACCACCCACATTTCCACTCGGAGTTATATTTGGCATAGGATTGAAATTATAAAGGGGGGGGGGCTCCATACGGGATGGGATTTGGGGCTTGCACGTTCGGATAGGAATTCAGAGATTGCACGTTTAGATAGGAATTCAGAGCTTGCACGTTCGGATAGAAAGTCGGAGCTTGCACGTTCGGACAGAAATTCGGAGCTCCATAACCACCCAAGGAACCATTCATGCCCGAGAAACCATTAAATCCGACATGGTTTGCACCATGCCCTCCCAAGTCGGGTTGCCCATAACCAGATCCACCGTTGGCAACGTGATTTGCACCATGCCCTCCCACGTTGCCAAGGTCATTATACAACATCTCATTCCCAACATGGTTTAAACCATGCCCTCCCATGTTAGGAATGTATCCACCATAGCTATATGTACCTAACATACTTAATAAAAAATGTCAAAAACAAAAGAAACCAAAAAACACAATGAAATTACAAGCAAATCGAAAGCTTCAACCAAGCCGAGTCGCAACGGCGTCATTTTGAAGTTTATCGTGGTTATGAAATTAAAGGTTCATTTGGTTCGGTATTATCGGAATTCAATTCAATTGTGAGTTTCAATGTGTTTCAAGCTTTGAAAAGTAAGGAAAATGAAAATAAAGCAATTAAACTAACAAAACTATCCTAGAAATTGAAATTGCATGTTGGTCGGATGCCTCGGTCGTATGCCTTCAATGAAAATGCAAGCTAAATCGAAAATAAGCAAGAAAATAGAATGTTTCACCAAGTACAAACATGCAAACACAAGGTACAACTATGCATAAAAACTCAAAATAATGCAGATTAACATGAATTGAAAGCATGAACGATAAAGCAATGAAAATTGATGGGAAAGTTTGAAACTTTATGAAAAATAACAAGCAACAAAGCATGGATCTAGGATTAAGCATTAAACAAAGCATAGAAATTAAATTGAAAATAAAGCATGTGAAAAACTCAAAATCAAGACGATCCAAGACCCAATCTATGATCTAGACATGTCACTCATCTAGATTCCATAGTCAATTCTTGAGATCTAACATGAATTCAAGGTGCTAAGACAAAAAGCATAAAAATAAAGAAAATGCATGAAACATATGAAATTTCTTGAAATTAAACAATCTAGGCCTCGATCTATGATCCAGATGTGTCAATCAACTAGATTCCATAGATAATTCACAATATCAAGCACAAATTCTAATACCTAAGGCAAAAAGCATAAAATAAATGAAGAACAAAGCATGAAATTAAAAGAAAGCTTACTAGAATTAAAGAGAGAATCTAAAAGCTTGATTGAAATTGTAAGGAATTAAAAATCCAAGGGAGTACTTGAATCCTTCTTGAGCTTACAAACCCAAGGCAAAGTTTGAAATCAAATCTAGAGAGAGAAAATAATCCCAAACCCAAGCTTGGGTTGGGAGGAGGTGGTTTTTCTAATGAAAGGAGTCTATCTATTTATACAATCTAATTAGGGGTAAATTGGTCAATTATCACTTGTAGGCTTGGATTTCCCATATTTGACCAAATTTGACCCAAAATGGTCTAACTAGACCATTTGGGTCGATATGGCTCGGTTAGCTCGGGTGTTGGGCGAGATGGCTCGGAGCTGGGCGGGAGTGGCTGGCCGCTGTTGGTAGTAGTGTGCGGGCATGGCCGGGCGGGCTCGGCAGGCGTGGCGCGTAGGCGTCGGCAGCGCTCGACAGGTGCGCGCGGGACTCGACAGCTCTCGGCGGTGCAGTCGATCGACTGGCACGGCAGTCGATCGACTGCCTTCGGCTTGACGAGCGTGGGCGGAAACACACTCTCAAGCAGTCAACTCAACTGCCCGGTAGTCGATCGACAACTCTCGGCAATCGATTCGGCAGCACTCGGTGGCTCTCGGCAGTTATGGCGCGCAGGCGTCGGTAACTCTCGGCGCTCTCGGTAGCTCTTGGCAGGCGTCGGGCAGGTCGGTACTGGGTCTCGGCAGGCGTCGACATGACTGGGCGGGCGTGGATGGCTGAGCTCGGTAGCTCTCGGCAAGCGTCAGCAGCTGCGCGCGGGAGCCTCGGTTCAGGCCGGCTCGGTGGCCTTGATGCCTTCACCTATAAAATGGGAATTTAAACCCTAAAAAACCATGATTTACCACAAACCTCAAGTTAATCGGACCATTTAACCAAATTGAATATAAAATTAACAAGAAACGCGAAAAACAATAAAACGAGAAAATAAATAAAAAACCTAACGAGACGCGATTAAAAACTACTAAAATCAACATAAAATCCTAATCAAAAACACGAGAAAAATACCAAAATTACATGCAAAACACTACCCTCGTAAAGTTGAAATTAATGAGCAAGAGGATGTTGATAGTGACGAGGAGGATGGTTCTGATGATGGGAACTGTGTGGAGTTGGATGGAGAATCACAGCCCACTCCGATTTTGAAGCAACTCTCGGACGCACACAATGCGTTTGTCGAAATGCCTGCGCCTGCACCTGTGCGCGCGCCTGCCCCTGCACGCGTTCCTGCGCCTACCCCTGCAAGCGTTCCTGCGCCTGCGCCAGCGCGCGCACCAGCCCCTGCGCGTGCGCCTGCTGAGACGAGCAAATCCAAAGGCTTGGAATCTGACCCAACCGCCCCAAATTCTGACCCGACTGCTCCGAAACCATCACAGGGAAAATCATGGGTCTCCATGGTCGAAAATCGAGCTATTTCGAATGAAATGAAGCTACGCCTCCTTCCAGATGATGGAGACATAGTGGAAATCGATGCCAACATGCTGGATGACGTTGAAAAAGCATGGGGTTTTTGCTTGGCGGGTCATTTTGCATCGAAATTCCAAGGTAAGCAAGCTCTCACGATGCTTTGCAACTCTTGGAAAGTTCCTTTCAAGTTCTTTGTCCATAATTTCGGCTGGATTGTGTTCAAATTTGAGGAAGATGAACATCGTGAGCAAGTCTTGCTACGTAGGCCTTATTCAATTTTTGGGCAAACCCTTATGCTGAAAAATATGCCCCAATATTTTGAGTTTGATAAGAAAGTTTTTCGATATATCCCGGTGTGGATAAGGCTGCCCGGGCTCCCACTCGACTGTTTGAATGAGGAAATATTGAGCATAATTGTCTCAAAAATAGGGACACCGTATGCAACGGACATGCTCACGCGTCAAAAGGAAAGAGTATCTTTTGCCCGAGTCCTTGTGGAGATTGACGCTGCCGCCACGCTGCCTACATCGGTGAAGATACAACTCCTTGGAGACAAAATCAGGGAGCAACCAATTGAGTATGATTTCAAGCCTCAATTTTGCACCACCTGTAAGCTTTTGGGCCACTCCACGACCCGATGCCCGACCATGACACATGCTCTGAAAATAGCGCATGTGAGCAAACAAGCGGGTGCCAACGTTGATGCTCCTAAGGAAAAACAGACTGGGTTGCTGTTGGCATGGAAGCCATGGAAGTCGGTATTTGGCGTGACCTTGTTTCCATCGCCAAGGGCAAGGCAAAGGTCACTGAGGGGACTGCCGATCATGATACACTAGTGCCTATGCCTGGAAAGGATCCTGAAAAGGGGCAAGTTGTTCGAAGAGGTGCAACTCAGAGCATTGGCAAAGACATTGCACCTCGAGCAGCTGAAAATAGGCAACCCAAGAGTCAGCAACTTAACAAGGGCACCAATCGACGCGACGGGGCATCTTCAAGCTAGCAGCCCTGTGAGGTCCGAGAGGATGATGACACCCTTAAATGCCTGCAGATTTTCTTACGATATGGACTTCATCCAGGTCAAGAAGAAGGCAAGGAGGAAAAAGAAGAACAAAGAGCATGAGCCGGCTTAGCTACACCCCCCTTGTCGCTTAGCTTGCTTATCTCTTTCTTTGTGTTTTGATGTATTTTCTAGTTTAGGGATTGCATGGTGAGTTTCCTTTGTATTTTTAGGGTCATGAGATAGGTTAGGTGTGCTCGCACCGTCTAGATGGGTCTGGCCATTTAGATGCCTGTTGAAGGCCTTTAGGATCATTTGCATATTTTTGTTGCAACCACTTCGATGGTCATGCCTTCATACGTTGTATGTTAACTTTTGATCAATGAAAATATTTACATTTCGATCAAAAAAAGAAAAGAAAAGAAAAGGATTTCTAAAGTTTAGAAGATAGAGAATCTTTTTGGAGCGAGAAATAAAGGAATGTGAGTGGTTTTAAAGAACACAATTATGAATTATTTTTACTTTGTTAGGTATTTATATATTTATAAGCAAAAGGAGAGAAGAAAAAGATACATAGAGATTAAAAAAATCAAATCACATTACTTATGAAAAATAAATTTCAGTGTATTCTAATAATATAATCCAATAATATATTAGGATGTGTGATTCGGGAAATCATCAGTCTAAAAGGAAACCAATGAAGTCGATATAGAAAAATCGAATTGTGTGCTTTATTTCTGCGTGGTATTACCACAAGTTTTGGAACATTGTGGATCGGAAAAACGAAATTAATGCATTGTTGTTAATGCCAGTTTGTTCGTGTTCAAAATTATGTATTTTTTCTTAGTTTCGAAATTTGAATAAATTCCATTTATTCATCATTCTCCTTTTCCCTTTAGTTCTGTGATTTTTTATTTTTTTTTAACGATTAGAAATTCGACAGAGCTAACTGATATCTGTTGCTATTTACTTTATGGGCTTGAATATCCAATTGCAATCTTATTTTGCATTTTGTATTGGCTAATTTCAAGTGTATATTTAACGAAGTATTTTATGAATATCAACAATCTTTAATGCATAATCCAGATTTATATATGTATAATTTAATTTTTCTCACTCTTTCGAATTTAATTTTATTTTATTTTTCTGTTCTCAGTCGTGTGACATAGAACTCATATTATATAGCGTTTGTTCGTTTGTTTGCTCTACCTTATATATTCTTATATTTACTTGTCTGAAAATTCTTTTATATCGTTTTTCTCAGCCATTATACTTTTATGTATTATTAGATTTCCTATTTTTCTCCTCTTCTATCTGGTTGATACGACACTAAATATTCATGTATGATATATGTTGGTATTTATGGTAAACGACCTCATTTCTCGGAAGGAGTATTTCTTCTAAGAGGTGGGTGAGCTGTTTTATGGGTTAGCGACCTGTAATATAAGATTGGTTAACTCTCGTATAGGGAGGCGACCTCTTATGATTTTATTTGCTCGGCATTATCTGGTAGCTCGGTAATGGGCTTTGTAAATATTAGACCCGAATGGGCTAATATGGATGGTATTGTGGGGTCTCGGCGGACTGTATTGAAATAATCACAGGCCCAAGCCTATACTGGTAATTTAAGCGAGAGATCTATTATTTATGGGAATTTAGCATATAGGAGAAATCCTATTTTTAAGTCGGTTGTGATATTTATGGAATTGTTGGGGAACACTTCTCTTGTCTATATAAAAGGGGTGCACGCCTCTCTTTATTTTAAGTTGATTAATCATATTTTGGGCTCTCGAAATATCTCTCGCACTTTCTGACTTATGCATCGAAGGACCTTTGTCGGGGCCGTCCACCGCCTTGGCTGAGGGTGTTATTTTGCAGGATAGGTTAGGTCGTCAGGAAGCTTTTTGGAGATCAACCATGTCGCTGTGACGTAATTGGAATTCAGGTCGCTGATCTCAAATTTGAGGTTATTACCCCCTATTCTTGGTAACCAATTTTTTTAGTTTTACCAAGTAGCGCCATCTATGGAAATGAGGAAAATCGAATTCTTGAGCGAAAGACGTGAATTGCAAACCATGAAATAAATCACGATAAGTTTTCTTTTTTATATTTATAGAACTGGGTTATTGCATAAATACGCATGACATGCGCCGAGCTGTAAGTTTTTAATTGACTGCCCTTAATTATTATACTTTGATTATGTATGGTCAGTTGAGATTTTTCTGTTAAGTATGGCTGGTTAAGCGGATGAGTTTCTTTTGTGGGTCTGTGTATGCCTTTATGCAAGAGAATCATGATGGGTTTAATTATGGATGGGTTATTATTATTAATGATTTTGACTATGGATGGGACCTCCATGGAGTACGAATGTGTATGGCTGGGGGATCTACATCTCTTCCAATTAGCATGGGGATAACTTTAAAAGAACGAGTCATGTTAACTGGTATCTTTTAAATTGCTAATGGCGTAAATTATGGCCCACGTTCCTATGGTAGTAGTTTATGCTAATATAGGGCTTACGTATGATTGGTTCTAGGTTTATTACATAGAGTGATGCTAGGTAGAGCGAATTGCTCCGTAGCAACAACTAAAAAATATATTTTAATTATGTTAAATTACTTAATTACCTTTCAAAGTTTGGATTAAAATATATTTATAAATATAGTAAGTTATAATATTAACTCAAATCTTTATATTAAATCATGCCATTAAATTATGGAAATCCAATCACGTCCTTAAATGTGGAGCTTGTAAGGTTAATATTATTGCTGCAAAATTCTAACTCCTACATTATTTCTTTAATTCTAATTTATTAAGTATTTTTTATTCGTAAAATATTTTTGTCATCAATAAATTATATTTTATTTTTTTATAATTCAATTAAATCTCTGTTTTTCTTTTTCTTTCATCATCAATAAATTAAACTTTTATTAAATGTTTTTTTATTAATAAATTATATTTTTGTCATCAATAAATTATATTTTTATTAAATGTCAAATAGGTTTCTATTATATTAATATTTACTAAAATATGATTACTTAAATAATAATATCTTATATAAATCTATTATATATTCAATGGGTATATTTTGTTTTAGGTATTTTTAATAAAAAAAAAATTAAGAATATACTCAAGTTATAATTCAAATACGTCTTTCGAATCGAATTCGATTCGAATAAAAAATTAGAAATATGTTTATATAATTTACAAATTGTTAAAAAATAATTCGTGTTTATCTTTTTTTATAAGTATTGTAAGTAATAATTTGATAGTATATTATGTAGTTCATGAAGTTTCAATTATCAAGTTAAATGTAAGATATTCATAGTTTGTTTGTTCTTTTTTGTTAATTTATAATTATTGTTAATACTAATTCGATAGTATATTTTGTATTTAATAAAATACTTAATAATAAAAGTAAGTGTAACATAATATTTATAATTAAAAATAGTTTTCCTTAAAATAATATCTTTCTTGTAAAAAATAATATTCATAAAAATAATATTTCTAAAACATAAACAATGCATCTATCATGACAATTTAATAAAAAAAAACTATCAGGTAATGATTCTCAAAGTGTCTAAGAAAATAAGATAATCACAATATACATATTATTTGAAAAGATAACACTTTCTTAAAATTAAAATAATACTTTTAATTTGATTCAGTAATCGATTCATTTTTATCGATCCTAATTCGAATTTGAATTTATATTTCGATTTAAATTATTAACAAATATGAATATGAATACTCACGTATTCGACTCGAAT
>BMAC01000231.1:1168085-1190981 GCA_014905375.1 Phtheirospermum japonicum
AAYYAWTAGAATTGAAGCGCATAAAATATCATTCACATTCAAGAAATACAACATATTACTAAATTACATTATATTTGCAATGATTATTGAGTTCTTCTACTTTGTACCTATGAACAAGTTCATAATTATATTGAATTTCAATCATGTACTGAAATGTAACAGACATTGAAAGTTAGTTTTATATATTACCAGGTGTTTAGTTGAAATTACATGAACCATACTTAAATTTAAAATACATGATTAATTATCCAATCACAATCAAGTAATGAGAACATGCACGAAAAAAGAAGAAGAAGAAAAAGAAGAATCATGTTAATTACACATCTTTAGTTCAAAAAGAGAAACACGTGAGAAGTTTTGTAAGTATTTTTCTATGAGCGTGCATTATTAGGTAACTTAATGACACAATCTTAAAAACTTAGGTGTAAGATGTATAACACATGAGGTCATTATATTAAAACAATACAAARTCTTGGGCCAAAAAAAAGAACAAAATACAAATTCTAAAATAGTTATTTTACAAATGTAAGTATACATATGTACCAATCTGAACAAAGTAGTACTTATCCTGTGATATTGTCCAAATTACTTTTCAGCGCTATAAACATCTCAAGGAAGATGTTCATCATAAAATATTTTAGTTCTTTGTAATTTAGTTAAACATCAAGTATAACTTTTCTAATTATCCTAATATTATGCCAGAAGGATGAGTACTATTTAATTTTAATTAATACAGTAATGATGATTAATATAAGAAGTGATTTAGACAATGCAGACAACCCTAAAAATTGATAGCAAATCTCCCTACATATGTTTCATAGCAAATAAATAATAGCTCACACTACAAAAAAACTGCAATTTTCCGAGTGGAAAACCGAGGGTTTTTATTCCCTCGGAAAAACCGAGGGACAAACCGAGGGGATAAAAAAGCCCTCGGTTTTTTCCGAGGGGATATATTACCCTCAGTTTTCCGCTCAGAAATCAGGCGCCAAATTTTACCGCCATAATTACCGAAGGTAATACCGAGGGCTTTCCGAGGGGACGTTTTCCGAGGGCCAAACCCCTCGGAAATACCGAGGGGCAGAAAATACCCTCGGTTTTTAAAACATAAAGAAATTGAAAAAACAAAATAAATTAAAAAAAAACGAGGGGAACAATATCCCCTCGGAAAAAACCGAGGGGCAATGACAACCCTCGGTTTTTTAATAATAAAAAAAATAATAATAATTTGCAACAAAACCTAGGGTCCCCTTTCCCCTTGGAAAATTCCGAGGGTATTCCTCCCTTCGGTTTTTTCCGAGGGGAAAATGCCCCTCGGTTTCTTTAAAAAATAAAAAAAAAATGAAATAGAAAAAAAAGATAGAAAAAAATTGAAAAGTCGTACAAATGAAATAAATCCTATCATCTCGGGCACGTGGTGAGGTTTTGGCCCAATTTCGGTCGAAAGATATGAACGAGCATGTGCGTATCCACACATTTCTAGCAATTCGACCAAACAACCAAGATACGATCGATCGATCAAGTCGTTCGGTAGGAAACGCGAAGCGACGAGGCGCCGTGATCTTGACGAGGGGACGGGGGGTGGGTCTCGTGATCCCAGAACATCGAGGGTCAGTCGTGCCTCGTTTCGTGCGCGTTTCCTATTTTTTCGAATTTTTAAATAAAAAATCGGAAAAACCCTTTTGAAAAATAGAAAATTAGCAAAAAGTAGGAAAAAAACGCCAAATATTCATGAACAGGGTGGGGAGGGGTGCGTCTCGGCCTCGCGGAGCCATGAGGGTCGGTCGGCGGTCGTTTCGTGCGCGTTTCGTATTTTTATCCGATTTTTTACTAAATAAAAAATTGAAAAAATACCCTAGAGAAAATAAAAGAAATAGTAAAAAGATAGGAGAAAACCCCAAAAATTCACGAAGGGGGGGGAGGGGTGCGTCTCGGCGTCGTGGATCCACGGGGGTCGGTTTCCGGTCATTTCGTGCTCATTTTCTATTTTTTTTTCTATTTTTTTTATTTCTTAATAAAACCGAGGGTCCCCTTTCCCCTCGGAAATTTCCGAGGGTATTGGCCACCCCTCGGTTATTTCCGAGGGGAAAATGCCCTTCGGTTTCTTTAAAAAAAAATTTTAAAAAAAAGGAAAAAATAGAAAAGTCATACAAATGAAACAAATCCTATCATCTCGGGCACGTGGTGAGGTCTTGGCCCAATTTCGGTCGAAATATATGAAAGAGCATGTGCGTATCCACACGTTTCGTGCAATTCGACACAACCAAGATACGATCGATCGATCAAGTCGTTCGATTGGAAACGCGAAGCGACGAGGTGTCGTGACCTTGACGAGGGGGGCGGGAGGTGCGTCTTGTGATCCCGGAACATTGAGGGTCGGTCGTGCTTCGTTTCGTGCGCGTTTCCTATTTTTTTCGAAATTTTAAATAAAAAATCAGAAAACCCCCTAGAAAAATAGAAAATTAGCAAAAAGTAGGAAAAAATTCCAAATATTCACAAACGGGGCGGGGAGGGGTGCGTCTCAGCCTCGCGGAACCACGAGGGTCGGTCGGCGGTCGTTACGTGCGCGTTTCGTATTTTTTTCCAATTTTTTACTAAATAAAAAATTGAAAAAATACCCTAGAGAAAATAAAAAATAGTATAAAATAGGAGAAAACCCCAAACATTCACGAACGGGGGGAGGGGTGCGTCTCGGCGTCGTGGATCCACGGGGGTCAGTTTCCGGTCGTTTCGTGCTCATTTTCTATTTTTTTCCTTTTTTTTATTTTTTAATAAAACCGAGGGTCCCCTTTTCCTCGGAAATTTCCGAGGGTATTGGTCTCCCCTCGTTTTTTCCGAGGGGAAAATGCCCCTCGGTTTCTTTAAAAAATCAAAAAAAAAATAGATTTTATAAATCGAGGGGTTCGAACCCTCGGTTTGGCCCTCAGTTTGTTTTAACCTAAAATCTGCTGCTCCCAACCTTACGCCGCGCAGAGACAGAAAACAGAAAGAGAAAAAGAGAGAAAGGAGAAGGAAAGAAAGGAGAAAGAAAGAAAGGAAAGGAGAGGGGAGAAGGAAAGAAAAGAAAGGAGAAAGAGAAAGGCCGCCCGTCGCACTGCCGCCTCGTCGCCCGCCGCCGCCTGCTCCAAGGTACTTGCTTTTTTTCATTTTTTTTTTAATTTTCAGATTTTTACTTTTCTTATAAAACCGCCTCAGTCGCACCGCCGCCCCGTCGCCTGCTCCAAGGTACTTGCTGTTTTTTAATTTTTCTTTTAATTTTTAGATTTTTACTTTTCTTATAAAACCGCCTCAGTCGCCCGCTTCTTATTGTTTTTTTTAATTATATTTTTTAAAAAATTTTTATCAGATTTTTAGGGTTTGTTTAGGGATTAGAGTTTAAATTAGGTTAATTAAATAGGGTTTTAAATTATAATTAATTAACTAATTAGGGTTCAATTTAGGAATAATTAAGTAATTAGGGTTCAATTTAGAAATAATTACATAATTAGGGTTCAATTTAGGAATAATTAAATAATTAGGGTTCAATTTAGAAATAATTAAGTAATTAGGGTTCAATTTAGGAATAATTATAAAATTAGGGTTCAATTTAGGATTAATCAAGTAATTAGGGTTTAATTTAGAATTAATTACAAAATTAGGGTTCAATTTAGGAATAATTACCCAATTAGGGTTCAATTTAGAAATAATTACGTAATTAGGGTTCCGTTATGCAATTTCAGTTAAATTGTTTTTGATGGTGGTGGTGAAATACCGTGGTGATCAGTACATGCATGTTAATTTCATGTTTTTTTACGGTTTATTGTTATGGCTTTAATGTGATTGCTTGATGTTGTGATTGGTTTGGGAAGACGTCGGTGGATGACGTGGTGTACGGCGCCGGCCGGAAGGTTTCGTCCCTCCAATAACGGTTTTCAAAATTATTTTAAAAAAGGACGGTGGTTTTCAAAATGTTTTAAATTGTTCGTGATAGTGGTGGTGAAATAACGTGGGTGATCGGTACATGCATGTTGTGTTATGAGTACATATTTTTTTGTATATATTGTTTAAATGATGTGATTTATTACTTATGTATACGTATGTGATGACATTGTTTACGACGCCAGCCGTGGAGGTTTCATCTATCCAAAAACAGAGTTCAAAATATGTTCGATCCAAGATACACTCTTTATAAATAATATACCTTAGCCTCGTTTGGGATTTTGTATCGAATAGAGAATTCGATACTAAATCCCGAATTGTCCACTTCTTTGGACAGTTTGAGAGCGTGATTGTAATATGGCTTATCTTATCTATATGTTTTTTTGTTGAATATATAAATTTCAGTTCAGTATCTCTCTCATGTTCTCGGGTGCACTGCAATATATGTGTACTTAGAGAACTAAAGGGAGATGCTGCCGAAATTTTTAGTTAACAAAAATTCATATACTAAGACATTGTATTACAGGAAAATCACGTTTTCGAATGAGATAGGGCCCTACCAAAAAATTCAATCATTCTCTAGCCACCCTCATGCTGCCCAATTTTTGATAAATCAATATAAAAATCGTATAATGTTAGGATGAGTTTCGATCGTAGTTGGATGTACAAGCGAATCAACAACGGCTATTTATCCTCACAATTTGTGGATGGAGTCGGGAGCTTTATTGAATTTACTGAAGCACATTCCACTCAAAAGGACGGACAGAAGCTGAAATACCCATGTAATCGTAGCAGATGTAGGAATAGTGGTTACCTCGATGTCGACGAGATCAAGTACCTCTTGTTTAGATACGGATTCGATCCGAATTACTATAGATGGATTTACCACGGAGAAAGTCGGCTCGCCACTTCTGGGCGCTGTCACGATTATCATATTGGAGGACCCTCCAACCCTCGTTATGAAGAATCATCAAATGCGTACGTTAATATGGTTCGAGATGTAGCTGGTCCCGATTTTGACGTGGTTGCCGATTTGGAAGAGTCGCCAAACCCTGATGCACAAAAATTTTACGACATGCTGAAAGCTGGAAATCAGCCATTGTATCCGGGGTGCGAGGGACATACGCAGTTGTCACTAGTATCCCGTCTCATGAATTTGAAGTCAGAGAATCACATGTCTCAGAAGTGTTATGATCAATTGAGTGAATTAATCAAAGAGATAGTACCGAAAGATAATCTCGTACTCGATAACTTTTATAAAATTAAGAAGTTGTTAAGGGGTATGGGCTTACCAGTCGAGAAGATAAACTACTGTAAGATAATTGTATGATCTACTGGAGAGACAATTCTGATTTGACAAGCTGCAAATTCTGCAATGAACCTCGGTTTAAACCCGTTTATCAGGGAAAAACAAAACGACAAAAGGCTCGCGTCGCGTACAAGAAGATGTACTATTTTCCATTAACTCCATGTCTGCATAGGTTGTACTCATCTAATGCCACAACGAAAGATATGAGATGACATGCTGAACACGTCGTTGAAGACAATGTTATGCGACACCCATTCGACTCAGAAGCTTGGAAACATTTCAACCAGAAACATCCAAGTCTCGCAGCTGAAAGTCGAAACGTGAGATTGGGTCTTTGTACAGATGGTTTTCAACCCTTTGGAAGTTTTGGCGCACAATATTCATCGTGGCTCGTCATAGTTACACACTATAATTTGCCTCCTTGGATGTGCTTGAAAGAGCAGTTCATGTTCTTGAGCATTCTTGTACCAGGGCCAAAGAATCCAAAAGACAAACTTGATGTGTTTTTGCAACCTTTGATCGCCGAATTAAATCAATTGTGGACGGTTGGAGCTCCCTCGTACGATATATCTAAGAAATAAAATTTTCAATTGCGAGCAGCCCTTATGTGGACAATTAGCGATTTTCCTACGTATTCTATGTTGTGCGGATGGAGTACGGCTCGTCGAACAGCTTGTCCGTATTGTATGGAACGGTCAGACGCCTTCACTCTTAAGTGCAGTGGGAAGAAATCGTGGTTCAACAATCACCAAAAGTTCCTCGAGTGCGATCACCGGTTTCAAAAAGACAAACGACGCTTCAGAAAAAGAAAATTTGTAGAGACTCCACCGTCGGAAGTGCGCTCAGGGACAGAAGTTCTGGCAGAAATAGAAAGATTGGGGCTTATGAAAGTCACTGAACCGGATGCAACACTTGTTAATGCGCAAATATCTCGAATGTCTGGTTGGAGAAAACGAAGCATATTCTGGGATCTTCCATATTGGCGCACAAATCTAATTCGTCACAACTTAGATGTTATGCACATCGAGAAAAATGTGTTTGACAATGTTTTCAGCACTGTGATGAACATCAAAGGAAAGACCACGGACACGCTTAAATCCAGGGAAGAGTTAAATGAGTATTGTAATCGGTCAGAGCTGGCGCCTGATGGGTCGGGAAAGTGTCCTAACGACTGTTACACACTTGATAAGACATCGAAAGCTGCCGTTTGCGACTAGGTCAAGTCCCTTCGATTTCCAGATGGGTACGCATCAAATCTGGGGCGTTGTGTCGACAAAAAGGAATCGCGTTTAATCGGGATGAAGAGTCATGATTGTCATGTATTCATGCAGAGACTGATCCCAATAGCCTTCCGTGAACTACTTCCACCAAATGAGTGGAAGGCTCTAACCGAATTGAGCCTATTTTTCAAGGATCTAACGTCAACAGTCATTCGCACCGAAGACATGAGCCGACTTGAACGTGATATTCCATTATTACTGTGTTAACTGGAACTAATTTTCCCTCCGAGTTTTTTTGATTCGATGGAACATCTGCCTATTCATCTTGCGTATGAAGCGAGAATTGTTGGCCCTGTGCTGTATAGATGGATGTACCCGTTCGAGAGGTATCTTCGCAAACTTAAAAATAGCGTGAGAAATAAGGCGAGCGTTCAAGGGTCGATATCAAACACATATCTGGTTGATGAGGCATCAACTTTTAGTTCGTACTATTTTGAGGATCACGTGTTAACCAAAAGAACAAATTTGCCTAGAAATGACGACGGTCAGAATTGTGTGGATGACGCTGATGAAATTCCCTCAGTGTTTAAGAAATATGGAGAGACGTTTGGTACTAAGGGAAAAATATATCTAAGCGAGACAGAATACAACGCCGCAAGGATATACGTGTTGCTAAATTGTGAGGAGGTCCAAGAATATGTTAGGTACACCTTCACTCTTTTCAATTTTCATCGTAATTGTATCTACTGATACTTTTTTACTCAATTGTATAACAAATTATGTAGTATTTTCACGAAGAACATTCAACGTCTCCAACCAAACATTACCGATGATAGGCTCAACGAAAAATTGGAAAATGAATTTGCCAATTGGTTCAAACATTACGTAAGACGTTCAATACCGAGATGCATATTATATAATTACCGTAATATATTTCTTAAATTAAAAATAATTATTCAATGTCATAGGCTAGAGATCGTTCAAATAATGTGATCGACGTGAACATTAGGAGCTTAGCTGAGGGTCCATCAAGATGTGTGAAAACGTATACCGGATGTAAGATAAACGGTTATAGATTTCACACATTGGAGCACGGATCTAGCAAAACAACATCGAGCAGTGGAGTATGCATTAAAGGGTCAAATTATGGGGCAGCCGAGTATGATTATTATGGCCGTCTCATAGAAATTGTGCAGCTTGAATATACCGGCCGGATGGATAGAAACACGTTATTGTTCAAGTGCGAATGGTTTGATCCAACTCCTACAGGCACAAAAGTTCATCCAAATTATAAGCTAGTCGATATCAATCATAAGCGTAGGTTCAGTCGATATGAACCTTTCGTACTTGCTTCTCAAGCTGTACAAGTGAACTATTGTGCGTACCCAAGATTGAGACGAGACAAGATGGCCGCACTGCAAAGGGTTTCCTCAGAGGCAGCTCTTCTTCCACCTCCTCTCAGTCTGATCACGCAGGTCAGAGAGCTCGAGGCACAGCTCCAGGCGCAGAGAGAGGAGTTAGAGGCTACCAGACGAGCTCAGGA
Source organism: Phtheirospermum japonicum (assembly GCA_014905375.1). Lineage (NCBI taxonomy): Eukaryota > Viridiplantae > Streptophyta > Magnoliopsida > Lamiales > Orobanchaceae > Phtheirospermum > Phtheirospermum japonicum. The sequence goes on from BMAC01000231.1 coordinate 1,176,076, forward strand.
GGCGCAGAGGGCGGAGCTCGAGCAGATCCAGCAGCGATATGTCGATTCTGAGCGACGATGTGAGGAGGAGCGTGAGGTGCAGCGCCGGCAGCAGGAGGCATTTCAGGCGCAGGTGAACGCCCAGATGGCCGCGCTGTATGGCTCGTTTGCAGCAGTCCCCCCCCCCCCCCCCCCCCCCCCCCCCCCCACACCCCCATCCTAGGATATTTTGATTTATATAAACTTTGTTACTGTGTCGAACGGATGTAATAATTCTAAATTTTCAGATATTTTTATAATAATTGGTTTATTAATTTGTATGTTCATTAATGATATTTTTAAATTTTTTGGGATTTTTAAATAAACAGGAATTAAATTTAAAATTTTAAAAATAAAATTGAAAAACCGAGGGCCGTTGACCCTCGGTTTTCCGAGGGCCCTGGACCCTTGGTTTTCCGAGAGCCGCTAACCCTCGGTTTTTTCGAGAGCTCTTGACCCTCAGTTTTCCAAGGGTAAAGGACCCTCGGTTTGACCCTCGGTTTTCCGAGGGGTCGTCTACTGGATTTAACCGAGGGGATTGACCCTCTGTTTTCCCCTCGGAAAAATTTTCCGAGGGGATTTTGTCCTCGGAAAATTTTACCGAGGATAGTTTTTCCGAGGGAACGTGGCCCTCGGTTTTCCCCTCGATTTCTCCAAAAACCGAGGGAAAATTCCCTCGGAAAACAGTATTTTTTTTGTAGTGTCAAATATTAAAGTTCTAAAAACGAAAGAAAAAAAAAATACACACAAACAAACAAATACCACTCTTCTTCAATCCCAAGTCAAACACAACTTAATTCAATTTCAATCCCAAGCCAAAGATAGATAGGTAACTTACATTCAATTGTAAGTAAAATGTAAGGAAAAGCAAAACAAATGCATGAGAATGAGATAGACTTGTAATACATAGAGAATAACTCTTCTTGCTTCAATGGTGGTACATATGCTACTCCTCCAAACTTGATTCTTTCCACTAACTCTAAAACTAAAATCTCCAAATTATACCATAATCTGCAATCCAAAAAAAATAATAATAACATAAACAATATATCAAAAAAAGCAATATTTCTCATTTTCAAAGTAAAACTCATATCACAAACCAACTATAGATACTAAAAAAAAAGAGACACAAATACATAATTTTTGATCACATAGCTGTCAACTTTCATCCAAGTTGATGCCCTTTTAGAAAAAAAAAAAAAAAAGAATGTAATTATGAAAACAAAGAAATAAGAATCCCCAATGAAAAGAATTCTCCATCTTCAGCACGAATACATAAAAAACTTAAATAAATTAACAAACTACAGCGACAACTGACATTCACCTTGAGTTTCGTCATACAAAATCCAAGCTCCTAAACATCACTCAGATGTGTCTTCTAATGCACTTCAACCATGAAAAAATAATTACAAACTAAGCAACATATATAAAGAATGTTTGCAAGATGTTTTGCATTGTTAACACATAATCGATCACGGATAATACAATTTAGTGATTTACATAAAGACAATGGTTGTGAACAACATATCTAATCTATCGATGAGATTTCTGCGTTGATATTGTTGGTTCCAAGCAAATTCCACATCTAAAAATAAACTTTTGTTCTTGGTTTTGGGTCCCAAAATTATAACTCACGGCTAAACTGAGGTAATAAAGCTATTAAACAATAAAGTTCGCAACATAAAATATGAGCCTCCAAAAAAATTTAAAAAATACTAACATAAAATTTTCAAGCATATGCAAAGTTTATCACACAAATCAAATCAACCAACAAAACCAAAAACCTCACACATATCGGAATTTTAAAAAAAAACAAAAAAAAACACAATCGTAAATGAAAATCCACAATTCGAAAACCTCTTGCTTTGTTTACAAATAAACTTTAAAAAATCCCACATCAGAATTATAAAACCACCACCAAACTTAAAAATAAAAGCACAATTCTAATTGAAAACCCACAAACCCAGATCTTGCTTTATTCACAAACAAAATTTATAATAAGAAATTATACCAAATAAGAATTGAGCTAGGTATATGAAAGGAAGTGAGAGATTTTCTTCTTAAGAATTGAGGTTTATTTACTTCAGGAAATTAAGGAAAAATACAAACATGCACACCAAATTTGAAAAAGAAAATATAAAAATTTATAACATCAAATGCACAACATAATAATTAGTCTTGCATTTATAAAAATCAACTAAGATATATCTGGAATATATATGCAAAAAACAACACAGATCTAAAATAAAAAAGTAAATTACATATGTAAAAACAGATTGGTTGAAGAAAAGGAATAGTAAAACACATATCTATGACGTTATAGATAACATCACACATCAAATGACATTATAAGGATACGACTTAAGAAAAAAGTAAGCACTCATACTTGTTTTCCCAATATAAACACACAAATACTTTCAAGCGAATTATCGCACCTGTGGACCTAAAATTAAATATTGACTAAATAAAGAGATTTAAAAATGTTAATGAACTTTCATTCTTTGGTTTCTCGGTAGCCCATATCATCACAATAAGGGGCAAGTTAGAAATTTCAAAAACTCTTGTTCACATGACCAAATCACTCCAACACAAAATAATGAAGATACAATTCCACAAAATTAACTACTTGATAAAAGTTTGCCTTTAATATAAGGAATTGACAAACTCACGTTCACATGACCAAAATACACACAGTATAGTGAAATGATCTACTTGATAAAATTTGTCTACATATCTAAGAAAATGATAGACTACAATTCAGACGACAGGATCACACAAACATATAACATCGATTCGAACACACAAATACCCAACTTTGATCAGTAATTGAACAAAATGTTGAAGTGGAATCTGGCTCATATTCATAAGATATATTTCATCAGGGATACTGAATGTTTCTGCAATAATGAACCATAAATCGAAGCTTATTACCTCAACTTTGAGCATACGCATGACAGGCTGAATATATAGTGTTATTCATACAACCAAAAATGACATACCAACTCAAAGACAACCCCCAATCTATCACTTAACTAGTCTATGACCAATAAGTAAAATTACCAAGTCACAAACTGTTTATTATTTGGTTTACTGGTTCATTAAATAATTAGAAAATGAAAAGTTCCAATTAAGAATAACCGGAAAAAAAAAATCCCAAACTAAATTCCTCCGTGAAAATATTCATATAATTATCAACACATCAATGTAAATCAGTAAACATTCATTATGTTGTTTACAAAGATTAGATATTCACAATTATCAATTGATATAAAGGCTATAAAAAATACACAATAGAAATAAAATTATCGTCTATGTACAGTTATATCTTGAAAAAAGCATACACCAAGCCAAGTGCCATTTGATCGACGGAGATGAAATTTGGACGTGAGGTATGAAAAATATTCAGAAAAGAAATTAGTTAGATTTTACAAAATCACTTGTCTATTCTCTAAATAATGCTTCCACTATTAAAAAAAAAAGCAATATTTTACAAAATATAATATAACGTCTATACCTAAAATATGTTTTTACGCACCTGATGACCATATCTCATAACACAGCTTGGGTAACTCACGTGACAGCAAATTCAACGTTCTTCTGCTACATATTAGCATTTCATCAACCATAGCCATATAGAGCCCCTAAATCATTGCTTTATTGTCCTCAACCTCGCTCTCGTCCTACTTGACTTCTTCTTCTTCGTCATCTTGTTGTTCTGCCTCAATGTAAAAAGAAGGTTTCACAAATTTAATAATCGCTTATTGAGCTTATAAGCTAAAAATTAACTTAAATATATWACATATTAGATGTTTTAGTAAGAGGTTGAAATATGTTTTAATTATTTATATTCCTAAAATAATAATTTAAGTTATAAGCTAAAAGTTGAGTAAAAGATTTTTTTGAGTTTACTAATTCCCAGATATTTAAAATTAATATAAATCTAAAAGTCAAGAARCACTTTTTTTAGTCTTATAGTCTAAAAGTTAATAATCCAATATAGATTATAGGACTAAAAGTGCGAAACCAATTTTTTAAGCACATCCATCAAAGCTAATTATTTGTACAACTTGTGTATTTTTCAAATATTGGTTATAAGCTACAAATCAAGAATAAATTAATTTTCATCATTTTTTTTTTAAATATTGGTTATAACTATAAAGAGTAGATTTAAAATATTTTCAGTTATAAGCATAAGCTAATTATGTATCTATGTTTTTTTAATGGAATACAAATGTTCAAGATAATTAAAACAATTCAACTGTAGAAACTAAACCCATAAATAATTCAAGAAACTAAATTTCACACACACACACACACACACACATATATATATATATATATACACATATATACACACACACACACACACACATAAGCAGAAAAAAATCTTGATTATTAACCATATATATTTACTTATCTATATATAAGGTAGGTGTACTTGAAAAAACATATCATCCCATATTGATTTAAAAAGAGAGCAATATACCTTATGCAAGGGTTGTCCAAGAGTCTTCTGCACCTTCAAGTAAATGGCATAAAAGTGCAAATCTACTAAATATCCCATGCTTTTCATACTCACCACCAAGTTTAAATYTAGCATCTAAACCATAAATTTTAACATGGAGATGAACTTACCAAAAAGAAAYAAATAGTAAAGAGATAATTATGCAAAAATGATATGCGTACTCTTCCATCTTGTAACTAATATAATGGTTCTCTGCCGACATTCAAAAAACTACCGGAATTATGTTCATGTTCTACATATGTTCTGCCAGAAAATAACGCAGAAAAAAATAGAAGTATTGATTGATATTTATCAGCTTATGGGTTCTCATTTACACATGATAATTCCCATTCCCATCGTTGTATATAAACATAAATATATATATATATATATATATATATATATATATATATATATATATATATATATAATATATATATACTTACTATATAATTCAAAGAAGTTTGAAGATGAATTCGTTCCTCTACCCTATAAAGACATTTTTATACCCTTTCGTCAATTAATTAATCTATTCACAAATTCATTTGAAATCCCTAGAACCCAGATAATAAAATAAAATAAAATAAAATATATAAATATAATCTCAAATTTAATTCTACTATTTATAAAATATAATTTGATAGCAAACACTTGAAGATTAATTAAAAGAAAATACCTTAACAACGATATGTATCTCAGTCACATCCCCAAGTTTATCATCTTCATTAATACTAAAAAACAATTGAATTACAACAAATAAACACTGATTAAAAAAAATCCGATTATTAACAATCACATTCATGAACCAAACGTCATATTATATATTAATTTATAAACCAAAAATCATATTCATGAAACAAGAGTCATATTCACTGACCAAATAACTAATTACTAAGAAGCAATTGTAAATTCATAGAAATCATATTTTGAACACTAGTGTTCAAATTCATATCGACATTGACAATAATTATCAAAATCAGTCTCGAGAAAAAAAAAGTATTAGATTAAAATAATGGTGTTCATAATCTACATAATTTGAAGCAATTGTTTATTCATAACAATCATATTCCATATACTGATGTTCAAAATAATTGAATAATTAATATCGACATTAAATAATAATTCTCGAAAATAATTTAGATAATAAACAAAAACCCAAAAATCAGATTAAAACAATGGTATTCATAAACCAAATCAACCAAATAATTTGAAGAGTCCATATAGTTGTAGCAATAATATAAGAGATTTTAAAACTAAATTATAATTTAAAAGGATAATTTTAGAAAATTGATATAAAAATTGAATGTATTGAATAGCAATACTAAATTTTGGATTGAAAAATATATGTATACATAATCAAAATAGTATTAAATTTAAAAAAAATTACCACACATTTTACATCTGTATCACCATTCAAAAAGGAAAACACCCAGAGCATTAATAGTTGGAAAAAAAAATACAAAAAGGACTTCAATGTAAAGGAAACTCGAGTTCAAAAAAAATAAAAAAAAATTGATGAGTTTATTAGTGGGAAATATTAACTTAAAAGGCAGAAAAATATGTAAATACGAAACACTACAGAGATTACATCAGAATGAATGCCAGGTTGATAGATTAAAAAATCATATAAAATCAAAAATAATACCAATTGAGTCGAAGAACATGAAGCACAAGTTTAAAAAGGAGATTCAGACACTAATAATTCAGTAATTAAATCAGGCATAATGCATCGAAGAACTCGAAGGAGAAATCAAAAGAGCGAACCAGACAATAACAATTCGAAAATTAAATCTAAAATATAGAAAATTTGGTACCACTTTCGCTGAATGATATTTCACGAACTGACCGAGTGATCTGTCTATAGCACCTTGAAAATAATATGAATGTGTAACTCAACAATCGCAACAAATAAAAAAAATCCAGAATTTGAATCTAGACATTGGGAAGAGAAGACTTTATAAATCGCAAAAACATATCTTTGAGGGGAATAAATGTTTGTGAGATGGAAAATCGATGAAGTTATATTAAACAATGATCTAATTTATTCTCAAAAAGGGTTTTGGTAATTACAAAGTTTTAAATCTAAAATAAAATTATATATATATATATATATATATATATATATATATATATATATATATATATATATATATATATATATATATATATATATATATATATATATATATATATATATATATATATATATATATATATATTAGATCTATATAAGATATCAATTATAATTTAAATTAGAACAAACAAACTATGAATATCTTACATTTAACTTGATAATTGAAACTTCATGAACTACATATTATACTATCAAATTAATACTTACAATACTTATAAAAAAAGATAAACACGAATTATTTTTTTAACAATTTGTAAATTATATAAACATATTTCTAATTTTTTATTCGAATCGGATTCGATTCGAAAGACGTATTTGAATTATAGCTTGAGTATTCTCAAATTTATTTTTATTAAAAATACCTAAAATAAAATATACCCATTGAATATATAATAGATTTATATAAGATATCAATTATAATTTAAATAATCATATTTTAGTAAATATTAATATAATAGAAACCTATTTGAAATTTAATAAAAATATAATTTATTGATGACAAATAAAATAAGAATATAATTTATTGATGACAAAAATATAATTTATTAAAAAAAACATTTAATAAACTCGAATCATAAAGTTTAATTTATTGATGATAAAAAAAGAAAAACAGAGATTTAACTGAATTATAAAAAAATAAAATATATAATTTATTGATGACAAAAATATTTTACGAATAAAAAATATTTAATAATTTAGAATTAAAGAAATAATATAGAAGTGAGAATTTTGCAGAAATAATATTAACCTTACAAGCTCCACATTTAAGGACTTGATTGGATTTCTATGATTTAAGGGCATGGTTTAATATAAAGATTTGAGTTAATATTGTAACTTATCATATTTATAAATATATTTTAGTCCAAACTTTGAAAGGTAATTAAATAATTTAACATAATTATAATATATTTTTTAGTTGTTTCTCCGGAGCAATTCGCTCCACCTATCATCACTCTTTTAATATATCTTTCAAAAATTTGTCAAAATAACATTTGAGGACTTTTGGTGAACCATGTCTATGATGTGTCGTCCGAAGCCCTTTATTAATTGGTGGAATTGTTTTAAACTCTGATTATTTGTTTATGAGATCACTTAAAGGGGTTTGCATATTATTTAGGTGTCATCTCCCTACAGGAGGATTTAATTGCGACCTAGTATTAAAGATAACTTCTTACCATTTTCCTTTAATTATCCTGGCTGACGTGTTAATGGGGGGTGATTTATTGTTGATCACCTCTTAACAAATATGACTTAATTAAAGACATTCGCCAAACTGAAGCAAAGTAGAATGCTTTTTTGATAATCTGTTAATGGAACTAAAGACTTCGAGTTATTTTAGTATATATGGGCTCCTATGGGCTTTAATTAAATTGGTGGCAGAGTGGGGTGATTTTTCAACTTTGATTTTGTTTGGGTAGCAAATTGATAACAGTTCTGCTATACGGGCTCCCATGGGTTGTATGTCTGTTTGGTAGTTAATTCATTGAAATTAATAAATTATTTATGTGGGTGTGGGCATGTGCTTAGTAGCAATAATATATTGGTATTGGTACACGTAGACGTATCTTTTATATATGTTAATCTGTTGGCTTGATTGTATGAGGCCGATCGTATACGTGTGATATTTAGGTTCTTTTGATGCCACGCAATTAATTATAAGTAGGGGTGTGGCTTAAAATTCATAATTATTGGGATAATTATGCCAATAGCTTTTAATGGGTTTGAGTGCTTGGATATATTTGGGTTAATGTGCTACTAATATTTTTGTTGAAGGTGGGAGATGGTTGATTTATGTGATTGCTCAAAATAATGGAAGGAACTCATTTGATTTCTTATATGGTCTAAATATTATTTGGTTTAAATAGTTTATATGGAGTAATAGATTTATACGAGTATTGTTATTATATGATTTTGTGTTGATATTGGAGGGCTGATTCATTTTGCTGCCTAAAGTCTAAGGCGATATGGTCTGCGTGTCTTGATTAATAATTGTGATTATGGTTTTTAAATGGGATGATGGGTGTTTCTTATTTGGTGGGGGGTGAGAATTATTTCTTGGTTAGCTTTAAACCTTTGAATTTATGTGTGATCATATATTTGGTGGGGATTTAGGTGCATAAAGGAACGAATTTGAGTGTCATGATTGTTTGATTCACGTTTTTGTAAAAGGAAAAATTCAAATTTTAATTCATCTATAGTAATTTGGAACCTCATGTGGTTCTATTCATATATAATTGTGAACTCTTATGTGGCAATTCCTAAGGGTCGATGGGGTTGGATAGTTTGGTCTCGGAATTCTTTCACGGGTTTGATAGATTGGATTATGGGTATTAATTATGCATGGAGAATGCTAACTGGATATATTTTATATGGTTATGGGGCTACACATATGATTTAAGATGAGTCTTGAGTGAATATTAAGTGATTATCAACTCCCATGATGCTTGAATGAGTGGGTTAATGAAAACACACCAAGAGTTGCTCATCCTTTCGAATTCTCGTATGAAATCACTACACTGTCACACTTCAGTAAAATGGAGATAACTCACTCTTGGATTATCATTTTTTAGACCGATTTTTGTATTAGAAACTAAATTCGTAGGGCTTTCCAATGGTATATAGTTTGTTCTCTAATTCATTACCAATCCAAACAGTTAAATCCTCAAAGTTGGTATATGTGCTGAAAACTCCCGTGTCAGTTTTATTTGATCCTATATGGCTTAATGGTGATATGGTGTTTATGGTTTGGGAAAGGGCAACACTTGATTTGTAATATGTTTGATTAACATATTCTTCATTTGCTTGGTTATGTGCTTGCGAATATGTTTGATTAACATATTCTTTTATTTGGTGAGATTTACTCATTTGCCAACAAGGAAGAAGAACAGAGGCTGACGTGTTGATTCATATTGGATTGATGTGGTTATATATTAAAAAAAAAGGGAGTTGCTGTTATTTGATAAGGGATATGAGGATATTTTATATTTCGATTTTTATTTATCTGGTTAATGGTTTGAAAGTTACAGTCTAGCTCCGCCTCCCCTTACAAAGGCATATCTTTGTCGTTTGGGTGTGATATAAATAATAATTGCAGGTTAATTGAAAAATTATTGGCGCGGGTAAGGTTGCGATACTCGGGTGATATTTTCTATGATCATGCTAATGAATTTAGTGCAGGATTACATGTTTAGCTCGTATTAATTTTGGTCTTAAAGGGTTATGTGGTGTTTGAAATCTTACTCGGGGATGATCGATTCCACTAAGCACGACGAGGTTGTATATTCAAGGAGATGCGATTGTGAAGTTTTTCATCTTGAAATTAAAGAGGTCGCGCACTTGAATATACGAGGAGAAGTAAACTTTCCTATGACATCAATTTGATTACGTATCAGGTACGCTCGGTCTCCACGACCCCGTTAAGGTCTCTACGACCTCGTTAAGGTCTTTACGACCCCGTTAAGGTCTCCGTGACCTCGTTAAGATTTCTACGACCTCATTACGGTCTTCACGACCTAATTACGGTCTCATACAACCTCATTATGGTCTCAATAATCTCATTACATATAACGGATCATCTATATATTCTATGATCGAATATGTTTAAGCCTCGATGGCCGGAGATTTTATGAAAATATTTAAGCCTCTATTGCCAGAGATTTTATGAAAATGTTTAAGCCTCAATGGTTGGAGATTTTATGAAAATGGTTAAGCCCCAATTGGCTGGAGATTTTATAAAAAGGTTTTAGCCTCGACGGCTGGAGATTTTATGATAATTGGTTAAGTCTCGACGCTTTTATTAGGTCGGCTGGTGACCCTTCGGGGCGGGATGATTATTTTATGAACCGATGCTTGTATAGGTCGGCTGGTTATTTTATTACCCTTCGGGGCGGATGATTGTTTTATGAATTGATGCTTGTATAGGTCGACTGGTTACCCTTCAAGGCGGATGATTATTTTATGAACCGATGCTTGTATAGGTCGTCTGGTTGTTTTATTACCCTTCGGGGCGGATGATTGTTTTATGAACCGATGCTAGTATAGGTCGGCTGGTTACCTTTCGGGGCGGATGATTGTTTATGAACCCATGCTTGTATATGTCGGCTGGTTGTTTTATTACCCTTCGGGGAGGATGATTGTTTTATGAACCGATGCTTGTATAGGTCGGCTGGTTACCCTTCGGGGTGGAATGGTTGTTTTATAAATCGATGCTTGTATAGGTCGGCTGGTTATTTTATTACCTTTCGGGACGAATGGTTATTTTTTGACCTCAAGTATGTTTGACTTACGTACTTGAGGTCGCTTATGTTTGACTTACGTATTTTCCCCATATTTTATAATTTTATATGTCTTAGAACATATTTAACTTATATGTTCCTTTATGTGAGTTAAATTTAGCTTCTTGATTAATTTTATATAGCTTATAATTGCTGGGTTTTTGTGGTTTTTGATTCGAGCATGCTTGATTCACATGTTCTTGGCAGACTCTGTGCTTGTTATTCTGTTTGATTGATCTTGCGACCTATGTGTAAAACTGATTTACTTAGCATTTCCTTTAACATGTTGTTGATAGATAACCTGGTTGAACTACTTGGTTGCCTTAGCTTGGGGGTACGTAGTTTTCTTGGTCGTCTTTGGTTTTATTTTTTTGAGTTGACGTGACCTGGTTGCTTCACCTTGTTTGCATTATTTGGACATGGGGGACTGAGTGGTTTTGTCAATCCCACGATATTTTTATATGGTTGCACCTGAATTGTGTATGGTCTAAATGTTTTATTTGGTTCAAATTATTCAAACTCGGGAGATTGAATGATTTTTCTGGGTCACATGTTGTTTAATATGATTTTTGCTTGACTCAACATGTCAACTTGTGTTAGTTCGGCGATTGTTTTTATGGAATGGATTGACGTTTTTATTAGATCAGCGATGATTTATGGGTGCAATGGTATTCTGGCCGACCTATTTTAGGTCGATGATGTCTTTATGATTTATAATTTTATGGATTTCTATGCCTTAATGGTTAACGTAATTTTGGGCCTTGGTGGGCTATTATGGATTATGGTATGAGGACCTGATGGACTAATGAAATGGTTTATGGTTATATAGGCGATGCTTAATTAATTTCTCATGACTATGATTTCTGGTATGGGATGACTTTTTTTAGGTCGGGTAAATTGCTTATGGTGTTTTGAATACCTAGAAACGCATGATTATATTGGATTATTGTGCATATGTAAGACTGTAGATCAGGAATGTATGATTTTTGTGATTACAGGTCGAAGGATATTTCAGGTCGTTCAACATGAAATATGAGGACTTTTAAGCGACCTTTTCTTATGGGAGGAGCATTCTTCCTGGGGGCTGAGTGAGTTGAGCGAGTTGACCTTTCAGAGGTCGCATTTCTATGTGGTGGGTTCTTATTGGATGAACAGTGCTATAGCTCGATTTGATGTCATGAGTTGTGGTATGATGTCTTGGTAAGTTAACGGGGTGTTTTATTAAAATTTTATGATTTATGATTAAGTTTTTATTGTGGTTTCTGGTTGTTGCATTCATTTTACCTTTTTCATATTCTACCTGATTTCATACCTCAATCAACCACTAAATATTCATGTATGATATATGTTGGTATTTATGGTAAGCGACCTCACTTCTCAGAAGAAGTATTTCATTTAAGAGGTGGGTGAGCTATTTTATGGGTTAGCGACCTGAAATATGAGAGTGGTTAGCTCTCATATAGGGGCGACCTCTTATGATTTTATTAGCTCGACGTTATCTGGTAGTTCGGTAATGATCTTTGTAAATATTAGGCCCGAATGGGCTAATATGGATGGTATTATGGGGTCCCGGCGGACTGTATTAAAAGAATTAAAGGCCTAAGCCTTTTAATTTAAGCGAGATATCTATTATTTATGAGAACTTAGTAGGAGAAATCCTAATTCTAATAAGGTTGTGATAGTCCCTCTTTATTTTAAGTTGATTAATCCTATTTTGGGCTCTCCAAATATTTCTCTCACTTTCTGATTTATGATCTTTGCCCGTGGTGTTGTTTTGCAGGAGGCTTTTTGGAGATCAATTAGATTAATATAACGTAATTGGAAGCTATTCAAGTCATTAATAACCCTATTCTTGTTAACCAATCTCTATCTTTTTGGTTTTAGGACTGTTTCTAGTCTTTTTAGAGTAAAGACAATTTTATTGCTCTGAAATTGGTTTGAAAGGGTTTTTGGAAATCGATATTGACTTTGGCAGATCTAATAATTCCAATTTTCTGTCTTCAGTCGTAGATTTCTATAGAACAGAAAAAAAATGAGACTGACCTTGAGAGCTTGTTCAAGATTGGGGCTGTTAGAACAGCTGTTTACAGGACTTTCAAGCAAACTTACGACAACGTTGAAGGAGGCCACAGAGCTGTTGAGTTTAATTGTTTCACTGGAACAAAAAACAAGGTGAAATGCACCATATATTTTGCCTTCTCATTTTGGTTTGTATTGTTTTCATATTTATGGGTTCATATCCGGTGAACTTATTATTATTATTCTTTTATTTTTCTGCTTAACCGCATGTGTTACTTCTTAGTGTTATGTTATGTTCTTGCAGAATTATAATCACTTCCCCTTACGAGATATTAGGATTTATATTGAGTAATGAATCATGGGGTTTTCAATCTGTTTTGCAGTATAGATAATTCATTTTCATTTTTATCTTGCTCCCAAATTAAATGATAGATTAGTTCATTTCACTGGCGGCACCATATGATAAACAGCCACATATCGTCAGGGCTCTTTGTATCCAATATTATTATGATGTGCCAAAATACTTTAACCCTTGTTGTGGCATTTTGTTTGATGATTGTGCAGTTAATGAGCCAAAGCTTTATAGAAGAACTGATATCTATTGCTTGTACCTCGTGCTGTTTTATTTTGTTCGTTTACGTTGTTATGGCTACTGTTTCAGAAACTAAATTGGTCCATGTTTTATTTGGTTATTGCAATTGCAGACTGTTAGTCAGGATTTTCATAACCTGTTGACAGAACAAGCTGTTTTGTTCCACCTGGCTGTGGACGATGTTTCTATAACAAAGCTGAGTTTTTGGAAAGAATGTACTTGTGCTATTGAAGCCAAACTGGTTGCAACTCAGAAAGATGCTGAGAGGGCCAAGTATATTGTGGAAAAGGATGAGCAGGATAAGAAGAGTGCTATATATTATCAGAGCTCACGTTCAAACTCTTTCTTTTTATTTTTTAAATAAAAATCCTTAAAAAGACTTTATGTGCATTTGCTTATGAGCCCGTACCCTGACAATCTTGATAACGAGCACCACAAGTTCTTCAATTGGAATTGCAGTTTTATTTGGATAGTTTATATTTGCACTTATCTGGTAGATAAGTACAATGGCTTATTCTAGTATATATAACTCTTGTACATTTGTAACTGATTTCTTAAAAGAAATATACAGAAAACTCGTGCTTTTATTTTCTTACATATCACTGATGCAACATGTATGGGAATTTCTCCACAGGGTGAAGCCAAGTGTGCTTTGCTAATTGGTCAAGCGGCCCAAGCCATTGGGACAATTACCAGTCATTCATCACACTTCCAGAGATTGATGCTTCGAAAGATATTTATGTCCGAGTCGAAAAACCGTATGATTCTGAATTCAGACGAGCTTGTTGCTGAATGTTCGAAGAGTGTAAGTCTGAAGGCGAGAATTGTTGTGTGAGAGAAAGAAAATCTTAGGTCATTCGATTGGTCGACTGTTATGCCTCGAAACTAGTTGGGGACGTCGCTTGTCATATTGCATAAGTGCATCCTATTAATTCGAAAGAGCGACTTAGAATATCTACATACTTGAATACTATAGTTTGCCTCAATTGTCACGTTCTGGTTCAGGATTGTAATGTTCATGTTTTTAGATGACAGCTTCGATAATTCTGTGAATATTTTGTAAATTGTGGATAGATATGCATACACTTATGATCAGTTCTTGGTAGGTTGCAGAACTTAAAGGTAATCAGAGATTGGCTTTCTCAGGAGTCACGAACCATGCGTGATAATTCCATTCAAGCACACCTTTTTTTCTTTCTTTCTTTCTTTTTTTTTTATTTATTATAATTTATAATTTATAATTTTTGTTTTTTTAATTAAAATAAAAGTAAAATTGCCCTCAACTTCGAGATCGACTCATGAGCAATCAAGCCCATGAGTCGAGCTCGTGCTTTTTTTTTTTTTGTATCTCGACCGAACTCTAGA
>BMAC01000231.1:1223574-1234884 GCA_014905375.1 Phtheirospermum japonicum
CATAAGGGCACACAAATTACCAATCATACAGAAAGGGCAACAAACACAGCCTTAGGATGGAGGTGTGTAGAATCTGAGAAGATGACGGAGCCGCCTTAATCTCGTCCTCGTTCTCCAAAAGCCGAACGCGAAATCACTGCGAACATTCTTGTGAGAATGTTTGTTTTTATATTTCATGTGTGGAGTTCTTTTAATTAATAAATGCTTTCGTTAATAATCTGAATGTCTCATTGTTTTCTTCCTGTTATGAACCATAACTTTAACTGTAAATCTACTCAACCTACACAAATATAAGGTCACTACAATTAAGTGTAAAATTTTCTTAGATTGGCAATGTTCCAAGCGCGAGGTAACGCTGTGCCATCTAGCTCTTCCAGCCTATACGTGCCACCAGGCAAGGTCTGGGTAACTCTTACCGGTCCTCGCCAAGACTCCTCCAACTTCCCCTTTGCTTGCCCCAGATCAGACCGTCACAAGACTAAGTCTCTTACCTGAAACTGTCGTTTGGCCACAGTTTTATCATACGCCGCTTTTACTCTTCCTTTGATATGCTCCATTCGTATCGCAGCCTGCTCTCTTTTCTCTTCAGTCAGATCTAAAGCATCCTGTCTTAACAGCTCATTCTGTTCTTCATTGAAATTCTGGATCCGATGAGTTTTAAGACTGATCTCTGCGGGTACTACGGCATCCATACCATACACCAAACTGAAAGGGGTTTCACTTGTAATCTCCTTCGGATTCGTTCGGTATGCCCATAGCACGGAGCTCAGCTCTTCCACCCATTTTCCCCCAGACCTGTCCAGCCGCGACTTGATTCCTTGAACTAGGATGCGATTAGTTACTTCAACCTGGCCATTCGCTTGTGGGTGATATACAGCCGTGAAATATTGCTGAATGTTCATCTTGGCACACCAAACCCTTATCTTGGCTCCTGTAAATTGGGTCCCATTATCTGAAACCATTATTCTTGGTATGCCAAAGCGACAGACCACATTTTTCCAAATGAAACTCATTACAGCGTCCTCTGTTATTTTAGCAAGAGCCTCGGCCTCCACCCATTTGCTGAAATAATCAATAGCTACGATCAAAAATCTCTTTTGAGCTGGGGCCATTGGGAATGGACCAACCAGGTCAATACCCCATTTTGCGAAGGGACAGGGGGAGCTCATCACCATGAGCTCTTCRYCTGGTTGATGGATTAGCGGGGCCATTTTCTGGCATTTTTCACATTTTCTAACGAAGTCCTCAGCTTCCTTCCTCAAGGAAGGCCAGAAATAGCCAGCCCTTAATATCTTGCTGGCCAGAGCTCTGGCTCCCATATGATTACCACAACATCCTTCATGTATCTCTTTCAGCACCATAGCCCCTTCTTTTTGTGATAAACATCGCAAAAGAGGCTGACCGAATCCCCTTTTGAATAATTCTCCCTTAATTAGGCAAAACCGGGCAGACCTGTTCCGCACCCTCGCCGCTTCTCTCTTCTCTTCTGGCAAGATCTGCTGTTCAAGGTATCTTTTTATGGCAGAGCGCCAATCATCTTCCTCGGCTACCGTGCAGATCTGTTCAACCCCGAACCCAGTCCGTGAGAAAGCTTCTTTCAATGAATTTGGTTCTTCATCCAAGAGAAAAACCACATGGTCGGGACTGGAATCCTTAGCAACTTTAGCTCGAGTGCTCCGTCTAGGAGTTAGAGCTTAAAGTTCTGAATCAGGTCGTTTACGAGACTTAGGTTCAACCCCCACAAGTTCTTGACTTGTAGTTCCTTCAGCATTACCAGTGTTTGAACCGGAAGCATCTTTATCCTTACAAGGATAGACATCTTCAAAGAATATCGCATTCCTTAACTCAATGGTAGTTCCGACATTCATGTCAGGAACATATGACCTATGAATGATAAATTGATAGGCGCTACTATTTAGTGCATAACCAATAAAAATAAAATCAACTGTTTTGGGTCCGATTGTCACTTGTTTTGGTAGAGGCACTTCTACCTTCGCTAAACACCCCCATATAGTTAGCTGTTAAAACAGCTTCCCCCCACATGTTATGAGGTAACCCAAAACTAATCAACAACGCATTCATCATCTCTTTCAAAGTACGATTCTTTTGTTCTGCAACTCCGTTCGATTGAGGTGCATACGGAGCTGTAGTTTGATGAATTATGCCACTTTCGTTGCACAATTCCTCAAACGGAGCTACGTATTCCCCTCCTCTATCACTTCGGATAGATTTGATTTTGTAGTTAAGTTGATTTTCGGTTTCAATCTTGAAGTTCTTAAAAGCTTCAATAGCCTCATCTTTACCTCTCAAAAGATAAAGGTAACAATACCTTGTGTAATCGTCAATAAAAGTAATAAAATACTTTTTGCCACCTCTTGTTTGCACAAACTTCAAATCACATACATCCATGTGAATTAATTCTAGAGGTGTCGTGCTCCTATCTACCGATTTAAATGGTAACTTTGTCATTTTTGCTTCTATATAAATTTCACACTTACTTTTATTAACAAATTCATTTACTTTAAACAAATTGAGATTTGACAATAGTTTTATTGCATTTAGATTAATGTGGCCTAATCTATAATGCCATAAACTGGAGCACTCAGTCAAGTAAAAAGAATCAGAAGCAATTTTATTAATGATAAGTTTTGGGCGTATAGCCATTACATTGAGTTTGAACAGTCCATCTGTAAGGTGACCCTTACCCAGAGGTGTTCCAAACTTAGACAAAATAAACTTATTAGCCTCAAATACAAGTTTAAAACCACGACTAACTAGTATTGATCCAGAGACTAAATTCTTCCGGATGTCCGGAACATGAAGCACTTCACTCAGAGTGATCTCCTTGCCAGAGGTCATTTTGAGGACAACCGAACCAACGCCTGCAACTTGCGAAGAAGCTTGGTTCCCCATGTTCAAATTCCTTCCCTCACAGGTATGGTATTTGGAGAACAAGCTCCGGTCTGCACACACATAGGCAGTTGCAGCAGTGTCGATGAACCATTGACCACGATTCTCGACCATATTAGCTTCCTCGGTGATAACCGCAATAAGATCATCACTAGTTAGCTCTTTCTCGGCTAAGTGGGCACTCGGCTTGGACTTCTTTTTATTTGGCTTGCGACAGTCCTTAGACCAGTGTCCAGGTTTTCCACAATTGAAGCAGTCGCCGCTGAACTTCTAAGAAGAAGGAGCTTTCGGCTTAGAGTTGCCAGGACGCGGCCTCTTCTTCGAGTTGTCTACTCGTTCAAGCAGGTTCACCCGAGGTTCATCTGAACTTTTAGAATTCTTGTACTGAACTCGAACTTCGGACTCAATTTGTACCTTCCGGATAACATCTTCAAGAGATATCACCTTTCGATTGTGCTTGAGATATGTCTTGAAGTCTTTCCAGTTTGTAGGAAGCTTATCAATCATGGAAGCAGCCGTGAAAGCATCAGGAAGTACCATCCCCTCGGCGTGGACGTCATTCACCAGCATTTGGAATTTTTGATCTTGTTCCATAACCGGGCGAGAATCAACCATGTTGTAGTCCATGAAATTCGTGTCTACAAATTTCTAGTTCCAGCCTCGTCGGAACTGTACTTCTTCTCAAGTGCCTCTCAGATCTTCTTGGAGGTCTTTACGTCCGAGTAAACATTACTCAGGATATCTTCTAGGCTACTTAAGAGAAAGCCTTTACATAGATAGTCGTCGTTGTGCCAATTATCATAGGCGGCACGAACAGTGAAACTGGTCTTGGACTCATCCGGAATAGTTGGTTTGCCTTCCTTCACGAAGTTAGAGAATCCAAGCATCGTGATGTAGAACAACATCTTTTGTTGCCACCTCTTAAATTCTTCTCCATTGAATTTTGTAGGCTTTTCCGCGGCGGGCATGATCCATGAGGAGTGCACCGGAGTGGTCATAGTTGGAACAAAAGTCCCCATCGTACCCGTTGAATGGGTAGCTGAAACATGTGAGTACGTCGGCGGAGCCATTGCAAACAAGTTTGGAACCGCAGTTCCCGACATCCCAAAATGATGGATTCCAGCCGAAGCTGAAGTATTTTAGACCGAAGTCCCCATCCCATAAGGGAATGATCCAGCGGCCGAAGCAGTGGGTGAAAACATACTTGGAACCTTAGTTCCCGTCATCCCAAAAGGATGGATCACAGCCGAAGATGACAAAGTTTGGACCAAAGTCCCCATCCCATAAGGGAACAGTCCAGCAGCCGAAGCTGTGATTGAGTTTGGGTTGGTTGCTGAGAAGCGCCTTGAAAGTGTCTCCAGGAGGTGTCGATAGTCCCTTGGTTGAGGAGGAAGTCAGCATGACTCATGTTTGGCGTAAAAGTGCCAATCGTCGTGGTGTTCGTTACTGCAGGGGTTTTGGTCGTCGCCAAAATGGTGTAGGTAATGGCAGGAGCAGTCGAAATGATCGGAGTGCTGGAGGTCGACATTTTTCCAGTTATGGATGTTAAAATATTAGATTACAGATTACAAAATATTTTATCTTGCGATTGTTAGAAATTATAAATAGCACAAACAGGGAACTGTCTGTAAAATCACTACAAACTAGTAAAACTAAAACAGAAAGAAAGTATCAAGTCGAGTCGAGTTAAGAACTCTGTCCGCAAGACAAAATATTCCCGGTAGTGCCCTTCAGTTTTGGCTATTCGTCCCCAAAGATGAAACGACTTCGTCTCTGGTATTACAGCACCGTAAATACCAGAGCTCCGGCGAACTTGATAGAAAATGGACTGAACTACGTAAAGAAAGATGCTGAAAAAAAGTGTATGCAGTATGCTGGGAGTTCTTAGATTTCTCAGGAGATTTTTCGTGTGTGAATTATGAAGGAGTCCTCACCCTTTTATAGGGGCTCCAACAGGAGGTAACAACCAGCTTAAAGATGTCCTTAAAGGCATCATTAAGTCATTCAAACAGGCCGTCATCTGGCAGCATGAATCTGGACAGGTTCAGCGTGCACATGCATTGCATGTTGAATTCGTACGTTTTGAAAACATCTGAACGGTCAGGTGAAAAGTGCTAGCCATTTTCTTAACGGTCAGGAGTTCAAAAGCTTCTCAGGTGTGTGAAAGTTCAAAAAAAGAAAGCATGGGTTGAACCAGGACCCCCATATGGACTACCTCAATCGGACCAGCCAATTCAGACCAATTGCCCAAGTCCCAGGGCCCAGAGCCCAGAGCCCAGGACCCAGGACCCAGGACCAAGGTCCAAGGTCCAAGGTCCGGGTCCAAGACCGGGCTCGAGCTCAGATCCGCCATCGGCTTCGCCGAAGGCGGACGGGCGAACCCAAGTCCAAGAGCCCACGTGAGCTTTGTTCATACAAAGTCCACAACACCCACTGGCCCACTTGATGTCCACTAATGAAATGTAATCATTTTTAAACTCCCTTCCACATTGATTAACTTTCAATGTGGGATACACAAAAATGTACTTAAGCAACCGTTCAACTTCCAAGCATCATTTATCACTCACCAATAATTGGATTTGAGAAATTCAAAATGCTACGATTATCTACACGACAAGTAGATCGAGCCTATACAATTCATTAACACGAATTTTCACTGTACCATTAAATTAGATTGATTAAATATAATATATAACATCTCTTCCCTCTTTATTCTTCTCTCCTCTTTTTATCCCACATGGAGGGTAACACCACTCCATCACATGAGGCTCAGGTGAGCTCTCACTCAGTTATTTAAAATAACACTTTTCATCAAATATGAGCTCCCACTCATTTATTCAAAATCAGCTTATCTCGATCAAGCTAAATGACTCAAATTACCTTCTTTGGAAAATACAAGTCTACACAGCATTCAAAGGATATGGCCTTGAAGGCTACCTCACTGGAGAAATCAGTCTTCCATCTCAGATTGCTCAAGGATCCGTAAACCCTGAATTCTGACTCTTGGTTAGGCAAGATCATCTGTTAGCATCTTGGCTCCTCTCTTCTCTCTCTAAAAACTTACTTACCATGATGGTTGGCCTTGCATCCTCAAGAGAGATGTGGCAAACTCTTGAGGAAAACTTATCCAGTCAAACTGCAGCCTAAAAAATGTAGTACAAGATGCATGTATCCTCCATCAAGAAAGGAACCATGAGCATTAGAGATTATGTAAACAAAGTAAAAACTTGCTGCGACATGCTAGCTTATTCCGGCCAACCAATCTCTAAAGATGACCAAGTAATGCAGGTTCTCACTGGGCTAGGAGGAGATTTTGACCCAGTGGTTGTAGATACTACTGCTAGGAGTGACTCCCTCACTCTCAGAAATATCCTACCCATGATACTAAGCTATGGAACAAGAATTGAATCTGGAAATTCCTAAAATCTCATCAATAAGAAGGAACAAGCCCTACTATCAATTCTACTACTCAGTCCTTTGGTCAAAGAAGAGAGAACTGGACTGCTGCAGGAGCTAATAGAGGAAGAGGTCGCCACTTAGGAAAAGGTGGCAAAGGGAGGAACAGTAGTAATAGAGGAAGAGGTGGAAGAGGTTTCAGAAAATTAAATAGGTCGCCTTGTCAAATTTGTGGTTACTCTAACCACTCTGCTGACAAGTGCTATTACAGATTTGATGCCGCCTACACTGCACCATCCAATAATGCTCAGAATGGCTCAGACACTTCTGCGAACTTCTATCTAGCTTATCTAGTCACTCAGTCCATTGAAAACCTGTGCCCTGTCACTAATGTCTTATTCAAGTAGTGATGCGAGCTGGTATGCAGATTCAGAAGCCTCTAATCATGTCACCAATGATCTCGCCAATCTCAATATCACCTCAGAATTCCAAGGGAACAACAAGGTTCAAGTTAGAAATGGATCAGGTTTATGCATTTCTCATATTGGTAATTCTCAGTTCAAATCCAGCAACAAATCATTTTTACTCAAAAAAACTCTTTCATGTTTTGCACATAACTAAAAAACTCATTAGTGTTTCTCAATTTGCTCAAGAAAACTCTTTTTACTTTGAATTTCATCCTACTTCTTGTTGTGTTAAGGATCAGGTTACTCATCAAACCCTTTTCAGAGGCTCTCTTAGGAATGGCCTTTACACATTTGACATACAACATGCCAACACCCCTACTACTAATTTCTACCATGCGCCTGTTCCTCTCAGAATTCAAGACCCTAGTACTTTCATTACCGAGCTCGATAATAATAATAAGTAAGCAGATTTGCAGTTATGGCATCTTAGACTAGGGCATCCTGCCAATAATGTACTACATAGAATTCTCAAAGACTGTAATCTCTCCATTTCAAGTAATAAAATCACCTTTTCAACTTGTTGTGCTTGTCTTAAGGGTAAAAGCCATAAGCTACCCTTTTCTCTCTCGGGAACCGAATATACAAGGCCATTTGATCTCATACATACTAATTTTTGGGGCCCTGCCCCTATAAATTCCACTAATAGATTCTCTTACTATGTTTCCTTTGTTGATCATTATACTATATATACTTGAATCTATTTGCTAAAACATAAATATGATGTGCCCATTGCCTTCACTCACTTACAGAACCTCATTTTTACTCAGTCTCAGTTTAAATAAATCTGGTACAAAGTGATGGAGGGGGAGAATTCATAGCTCTCACAAAACTGCTTCACTCCTCAAAATCTCTTGCCCCTACACCTCTGAAAAAAATGGTCTTGATAAAAGAAAACATAGACACATTGTTAAAAAAGGACTCTCTCTCCTCTCATTTACCTATTTTCTACCTCATCAACAACATACTATCCTCCAAAACCACTCATTATAAAAGCCCTCATCAGCTCCTACGAAATCAAAATCCCAACTACACTCATCTTAAGCCCTTTGGTTGTCTCTGTTACCGTCACCTTAGGCCATTCAGTAAACACAAACTCCATTTCATGTCGCTACCAATTACTTTCCTTGTTTACAGTGAACACTACAAGGGGTTCAAAGTCTTACTAACAAATATCAAGGTCATAATTACCATACATGTGATCTTTGATGATCTCAAATTTCCCTTTTCCAAGAATTCTGGACCTCACTCCTGCTCCAATATTCAACCATGTATACTTGGTCCACCATTTTTATAACAGTTCCCCAAGCTACTACACCTTCAGAGACCTCACCACAATCACATATAACCTCACCACAGTCGCCAGCGACATCACCACAATCTCATAATCAACCATTTATACTTGGTCCACCTCCTCTTGTACTAGTTCCCCAGGCAACAACCACTCCACTATCATCTGCGACCTCATCCCAATCCTCTGTGACCTCACCACAACCTCCTATTTCACATCATTCTAATCCTACTCAACAGTCAATCTCACTACCCTCCACTCAATCCAGTCCCTCTACTATCCTCTTAATGTTGAATTACCAATTATAAGTTCTCCACTCACTTCTCCTTTTACTTATGGAGCTGGAACTAATCCTTTTGCAGGTAAACACCTCATGATAACAAGAGCTAAATCAGGAATTTACAAGCCCAAGGCGCTCAACACCCAGCTCCTTGATTTCAGGGATCCCTCCTCCTATGTTGAAGCTTTAACACATCCCAGATGGAAAGCTGCTGTGTGTGAAGAGTATGCAGCTCTCATTTAGAATCAGACATGGTCTCTCTATGACCTACCTCCAGGAAAGTCTTTGATTGGTTGCGAGTGGGTGTTCAAACTGAAAACTCATGTTGATGGAACTATAGATCGTTATAAGGCCAGAATAGTTGCCAAAGGATACAATCGAGTGCTAGGTTTTGATTGTCTGAAACTCTCAGCCTTGTTCTGAAAGCTACCACTATTAGAGTTGTCCCCACTATAGTTGTCAACTCTAATTGGTTGGTCAAGCAATTGGATGTTAATAATGCCTTTTTGAATGACGAGTTGGACCGAGAAATCTTCATGGCGTAGCCACCTGGTTTTGAACAGGATACTAATAATCTTCAAGTGTGCAGGCTGTCTAAATCAATTTATGGGCTTAAACAGGCTCCCCGAGCTTGGTTTGGAAAATTGCGAGCTGTTCTTATTTGATTTGGTTTCTCTTCTTCCAAGGCTGATAGTTCTATAACACTTCCTCTGGCTACATCTGGGTGTTGGTGTATGTTGATGACAACCTCATCACTTGCAGCAAAAACGTCGGAATTGCAAAGCTCATTACTCACCTTGATTCAGCTTTATCATTAAAGAATCTAGGTGAACTGCATCATTTCCTTGGTATTGAGGTCACGCATTATTAGAAGAGTTTAAGTGGTGTTGAAATATATCAACGGGTTCATTGCTTGGAATTATCGGAATTCGATTTAATTAAAGGACTCAATGTGTTTCAAGCTTTGAAAAATAAAAGGAAAATGAAAATAAAGCAATTAAACTATCTAATCTAAACTAGAAATTGAAATAGCAAGTTGGTCGGATGCGTCGTCGTATGCCTCAATATGGAGATGCAAAGCAATAATGAAAATAAGTAAGAAAATGCAATGTTTCACCAAGTAAAAGCATGCAAGCACAAGGTACAACTATGCATAAAATCCTAAATAATGCAAATAAGTAAAAATTGAAAGCCTAGATGGAAAGAGCAAGAAAAGTTAACGTAAAAGTTTAAAGCTTTAAGTAAAATAACAAGCAATGAAGAGTAGATCTAAGATTTAACCTAAAACTATGCATGAAAATAAAATTGCAAATAAAGCATAGAAGATACTCAAAATCAAGATGATCTAAGACTCGATCTAGGATCTAGATGTGTCACTCATCTAGATTCCATAGCTAATTCTTAAGATCAAGCAAGAAATCAAGGTGCTAAGGCAAAAATAATAACATGAAGAACAAGCATGGAAATGAAGAACCAAGAATGGAAATAAATCATAAAACATGAAATTGAAAGGAAACTTACTTGAATTAAGAAATGAAACAAAGCTTGAATGTATTGCATCAAAAGTAACAATCCAAAGGAGTATTTGGATTCTTCTTAGGCTTACAAACCCAAGGAGGTGATTGAAATTAAATCTAATCTAGTAAAAGAAGTTACATCAAAGCTTGAGATTAAATCTAAAACCTAAGATAGAGAGAATTATCCAAGAGATTGAGAGTAATTTGATCCCAAACCCATGTAAGGGTTGGGAAGGGAGTTCTCTTCATAAGTGCAAGATGTAGGCTTTATATAGTTTCTTGTAGGGGCAAAACCATAAAAAATGCCCAAAATACCCGAAGTCCCAGCTTCACAGTCGATCGACTGAATGTGAGTCGATCAACACACTACCGATCGACTGGGGAGCAGTCTATCGACTACCGGTCGATCGACAGGGGCGGGGGGTCAGTCGATCGGCTGCTTTGCCAAAACAGGGAAGCTACTATCCTGCAGTCGATTTCGGGGCTTTCAGTCGATCCTTGGGAGTCAGTCGATCGAGGAGCGTTTCAGTCGATTCGGGCTGCTTTCGACTCGAATTTCTCGTTTTTCAGTCCAAAACGTCCGCCGAGCGAATATAGACCTTTAAGCCACCTACAAAACAAGAATTTAAACTTAAAAAACCAAAAATAGCACAAACATCTCACATATTGTACTCTTAAAGCCAAGAAAGAAAACTAACAAGAAAATGACCTAAGAACTAGAATAAATGACTCAAAACGAATGAAAACAACGCTAAACCCTAACTAAAAATACTAGGAAAAACACAACAATTACATGCAAAACAACTACCCCACACTTATCGGTTTGTTCATCCTCGAACAACGAAAAGAATCAAGAATGTACATGCAATGAACATTATGTAAAAAGAAAAATCCTTGTGCTTATCCTTATTTAATATAATGGAAGTATCAACATAAACTCGCTATCGTCAAGCATTGCTCGTATTACTCTTTCTCAAATATGCAAGCCAAATCAATGACTTCCTCACAAATGGGATCTTTGAGGGTGTTCGCTCAAATCGCTCAAGTGTATATAGGACGTGTTTACGCTCAAGTCGGTCAATACATGCACTTTGTCAAGATTTCACAAATTGGACGCTCAAAATTGCTCATAGTACATGACCTAATAAGAATCGAAAGAGGTCTTTATTTTGGGTTGTAATGTTGGCTCTTTGGTAAGGTATGGAATATTTGGATATAGTGGCTAACACACGATCAAACGTGATCAATAACACACAAAAATCCTAACTTATAAAACCCGAAGCTTACGATCGCTTCACCCTTCCCAATTTACCAAATTCTCATTCGAAACCCTTTTGTATTCTCACACGCTTTTCCGCCTTTTTACTTCACAACACTTAGAAGCTTTTTCAATTTGCTTCTTTTTGCTAAACTTAGCCTTTAAATTAGGCTTTACACATGAACGCACGCTTT
>BMAC01000231.1:1235413-1283920 GCA_014905375.1 Phtheirospermum japonicum
GAAGCACAAAAATTCAACCCCTCACACAAGAGGCCAAAAACATGTAAAAACTCGACAAGTAAACTATTCAAACTTCCAAGTATATGGAGTTGTTCAACAATGTAATAAAGACACAAAAACGACTCAACCATATAATAGCAAAAATAGTAAGCGTCACTTTGCCAAGAATGCGTCACTTCGCCAAGGCTCGAGTTAAGAATAACAAAACATGCTCGATAAAAACCCGGACCCTAACCACCTACCCACCCCACACTTAAACCATGCAATGCCCTCATTGCATTTTAATGAAAATCAAGTAAAAGAGGGATGAATA
Organism: Phtheirospermum japonicum; assembly: GCA_014905375.1. Lineage (NCBI taxonomy): Eukaryota > Viridiplantae > Streptophyta > Magnoliopsida > Lamiales > Orobanchaceae > Phtheirospermum > Phtheirospermum japonicum. Next base: position 1,235,727 of record BMAC01000231.1, read on the forward strand.
GAAACTCCTCTACCGAGCGAGTTTGGGTCGAGCTCGGTGGGGTCCACTTAAAAATCAAGCAATCCAAGTAAAACTCAAGCATTGCTTGTATCTCCCGACATCATGAACGCTACCAAGCCATCAACTCGCCCAAGGTTGGAGTCGGAAAATTAGATATATACAAGAAAATCACATGAAATTGAAACTCAAGAAAATATGTACATGAATCACGATAAAGTAAAACCAAAGACTAGATAGAACCGAAAGACAAAACAATAAATATATTTTTTTAAGGTTTTCAAATGTTTTTGGATTTTTCAACAGATAGATGAGAAATAAAAGAACATAATCGAATAATACAAGCCGAAATAACGTGCAAGTCTTGAGAAAACAAAATAACCAAATAAATACAAGGGTGATAAGAAAATCAATGCCGTCTCCGACGTCGAGGTTAGAGGTTCACTTCCTCGTCCTCTTCTTCTTCCTCGGTTGCTTCTTCTTCCTCTTCGTCATCATCGTTCTCCTCTTCTTCCTCGTCCTCGTCATTTTGCTCATCCTCTTCGTCCTCGTCACTATGCATACGATCAACAAGAGGCGGCTATGGAGGGCGCGGTGTGCTCGGTAGGCCTTAGCTTGGCATTGGAACTCGTGCTAACCCATATCAGGACCCAGCCCGGTGATCGGGCCTCCGAATTGCAGGATTACCGTATGGCTTGTGCTTGCGTCGAAATGCATGCCCGAACTGGTGTTCGGGGCTTCGTCGGCATTGACTCCCTCATCGTGCCGCCGATTCAACTCGTCCTCCTCCTCTCGTTCTTGACTACGGGGGCGTTGGGGGTTCCTCGGGATCTTCGGAAGTTTCCACCCCAACTTAATTGGTTCGATCCTCGTCATATGAGCCGCCTCCGGGTCGAACCCAAAATGATGGGCTATCATAGTGATCATGGGCCCCATTCCGACCTGGGCTACACTCCCGCCTCTCATCTTCGTAATTCCCCGAATCTCGGCACGGATGAACGGATAGAATGGAGATTGACGCCCGTGAACCAAGCACCAAAGCACGTAGACCTCGTGTAGGGTGAGGTTGGTGCTCTCTTGTTTGCCCATCACGACGTGAGCAAAAAACTTGAACACGTCCAATAGTGCCAAGTTGGTAATGGCTGAGGCTTGATATCAAGAGGTGCCTTTCCCGCCCGTGATCGATGCCAAAAATTGCGTCGGGGCAAACTCCCTTGGCCGCTCGTCCCACAATTCCTCGCATTTAAACTCGAGGACTGCTTGGAGCACCTCTTGGGTGATCTGATACTCACTTCCTCTGAGACGAACCGTGAATCCCGAGCACTCACGGACCCGGTAAGTGGTGAAAAATTCGAGCATTAACTCACGGTAGGTCGGTGCTCGGAGAGATGCGAAATATCGGGCGCCCAATGCATTGATGAAGTTTAGCACCCGTGTCCCAACCCCGTGATGATCTCCATTTGCCACCCACTCATCGAGGCGATAGAGGGTGACGTAACGCGGAACAGCGAAGTTCCATTGGGAGAGTTTTAGAAAAATTTCCCCCTCGGCCTCGGAGTAAATAGGAAAGGGGGCGGCGTAATTGCCAGAAAGGTTGGGATAGGGGGCCTCGTCGTTGGAATAGTCGGCCATGGAAATGGAGTTAGGAGAACGTGAAAAGAACGAGGTATGTGTTTTAAGAGTTTCAAGAATCAAAATGAATGCTAAAAATGGATAAACGAGGGGAAATCAAACAAGAACGTTCATTGAGGCATTTCCTCGAGCACTTGGTAGGCACAAATTCAAAACAAGGAATTCAAAGGAAATTTGAAACCCAAGCACCCCCAATTTCAACCAATCAACCAATCAATGATTCAAGACGTCAGTTCTATTGAATTACCTCAAGGAGTTACTCGGATTAAGAATAGAAGGACGAAATGCAAAAATCCCCGAATTTCATGTGTTGAAGACGGAAAGGTAAAGACAATTTCCCATGCAAAATGGAACGAGTCGGCACCAAGTCGATCGACTACCGTTTTTCTCTACTTTTCTTTTTCGTTTTCTCATTTTTTTTTCTTTTTTTTTTGTTAGGGTTGTTGCTGCACAGTCGAAAGGTGGGGAGGAGAGAAATCGACTGCCCTTTTATAGGAAAACCACTGGGCTGCACAAGTGGGTCAGTCGATCGACTGCTTTTCGATCGATCGATTGACGCTTGAAGTCCTTGAGCTACTGTCCTCCAGTCGATTCGGAGAAGCACAGTCGACCGACTGAGCACTGATCGAAGATTTCTTAGCACTCTAAGAAATCGTCTCCGCGATAGTACAGAGTCGATTGTAGAACGGTAAGCTTTCCCGAGTCGTGTCTCTCAAGGATAGATATAATCGGCGGTCGGTGTTTTTACTTATTCTCTTGTTAATCTCAATTAAACTAATATACTCCTAAGAAAGCAATAGTCATTGATTTGGGTTTATGTTTTATGTTAAAACTTGAATTTAAAAGGAAACTTTAATTCAAAAGGATTTAAATGAAAATGACGGTTTAGGGTGTTCGGTTCGTCTCCACGATCAATCGGTTTTTGCCGAGGTCTTAATCCACTACTCGGGGTTGTCAATCCCGAGCCTCAACAAAATCCGATTAATGGTTCTAAACGAACTTAGACCCTAAATCCGTAATTCCTAAACTAATTGCATCAAATACGAATTAAAGCTTGTTTGAGAGTAATCAATTTTAATGTCATTAGTTAAACCTAATTAAAAACCTTAAATAGATTAGAACTACTAAATTCAAGAAGACTTGAAATTAAAAGAGAAGACATTGAGGGAAATTAAAAGCATTTGAAATTGAAATTGATTAAAAGCATTAAATTGAAAACAAAGTCAAATCACCAAAGAGGAAAGCTTCATACATCTTTCAAGAACCTAAGAGTTTGTTTAGACTAAAGAGGTAAAAAGCTTCAAGACTATGCTACAATGGAGTTTTGAAAGAAAACGAAGGCAAGAGGAATTGAATTGCAAGAACATCAAGACAAACTAAATCTAACAACATACCTTGAGCAAATTTAACTAACAAACACAACACAACAACATGAAACAATAAATCAATAACTAAGCATAAAAGTAAAGGGAAAGAAAACTACCAATTTCATTGAATACCAAAAGCTTCAAATCCAAATTACAACCTTCAAAAGCAACCAAATCTTCAATACAATAAAGAGAAACAAGTGAATGAGATTGTCACCCTCTCCAACACTTGCCAACTAAAACCAACCTAACTAAACTAACTACTAAGCTAACTAAACTACATAAGCTAAGAATTAAGCTAGGGTTTTAAATTGCAAGATAAAGGAAATGCTTGGAGGAGATGGAACTAGGTCCAAAACCACCAAGGAGAGGTGTTTTTTTTGTGAATAATGGGTGGAAATCATATATGGGTAGATAAGGGGCAAAATGGTCTCTTTTTTCCGCTAAAATCACACATCCTCAGAATTTTAGTCGATCGACTGGAAGTCAGTCGATCGACTGACTTGTTCAAACGCCCCAAACTTTCTGCCGAGTAGTCGATCGACCGATAAAAATACAGAATCAGCCATCGATGTCCTCATATGAAATCTATCCCTTCCTCTTGGATTTTATTTGGCGTTTGATTTTTGTCATTTGGAATTTTCCTCCGAGAGTTATGGGCTCCGCACCAAAACCTACCACAAGCAAGGCCACGACGAACTGTCTCCACTTAAAGCTGCTTTTTACAATTCTTAATCTCAGGATTTGGGATTGTTGTAAACACGAGAGTTTTAGAAATTTCTCTCAGCGTTCTATTGATATAAGATGGAGGCAAATGGCACTAGTGGTTTTGGAGTTATGCTTGCTTTACGACAACTGAGACATCCACCGAGCGAATGCATGAGGTGACAATGAAATGGCCACATTTCTCGTCATTTCCGGTCGATCCTCGCACCAAAGACATGTCGTGGATTGGCAATGAGTGTCTCGAATTTGAATCATCTTCCAACCTCTTTGTGGGCGCACTTTGACCAATGTTTACCTTCAAAACAAAAACTAATAAAAAAAACTAAGAAAATATAAGAAAAACTACTAAAAACAAAGAAAACACTACAAAACCTAAAACTAACAAAATAGGCCAAAACGACTCCTAATACCCATAAATGCAAGAAAAACACATACAAACACAACACAAAAAAGGTAACAAAAATGCGTACAAAAAAGTACAAATCAAGCACCAGTCGAATCGACTGGACACAGTCGAGCGACTGCAACAGAATAGCCAAAACCGCATTTTCAATCTTCCTCTTTCCAAAACTTCCAAGATTGAGCCTACACCAACTCTAAAACATTAATTAACTCAAAGAAAGAAGGGGTATGCACTAAATTACAAGAAGAAAGAACAAAAATAAAATAAAATAAAAATAAAAATGAAAATGAAAATGAAAATAAGAAAAATAAGAAAAGGCTAGAAAACCCATGGGTTGCCTCCCATGTAGTGCTTGTTTAACATCTTTAGCTTGGCGTGCTCACTTTTGGTCAAGGTGGAAAGATCACGGGAGGGTCCACCAAAACGATCTCCTCCTTGTCGGGAGGAATTGTGGTCTTAAAGTGACCCAACACCTTGTCTAAGATCCAATAGAAATATTGGCCAGCTAGTGTGTCTATCGGGCAAGTAGGAGTCGCCTTGGGTAGAATTTCTGGTGGAATTGTGGTTTTGAAGTGACCCGATGACTCATCCCAAAAACAAAAGGAGTAATGGCCGACTATCTTTTCCAACATGTGATCGAGCGACGGGGGAGGGAAACGATCGCTTTTGATATCCGCATTTAACTTCTTAGAATCAATCAACATCCTCCATCTCGTCGTAGCCCTCGTGGCTAATAACTTTCCATTTTCATCCTTGATCACCTTCTTGTCTTCCACTATCTCTTTAGAATTTGGATTTAAATGCCATTGAAATTCTTGAGGTGGTTGGGCATCATCCTCCAAGACTAGTTTATTCAAGTAAGTCTAAGGGTTAGCTCCCTTTATCACTCCGGGTCTCCAACCAATTGCACCCTTACGAATTTTATGTTTTTCAATCGACCCCTCCTCCTCTTCTCGCTCCGGATTGGCAAAGATGATGATTCGCTTACTCTCCTCTTTTCTAAGTAAGCATGCTCGAGGGGAGATGGAGGAGGCTTAAGCTCGGGCTTGTGCCTCCTCTCGACCTCATTGGAAACTAACTCAAACAATTCACCACTCCCCTCAAGGCACTCTTCAAGCTCTTCAATCTTAGCATCACTAACCTCCCCCTCCCACTCTAAGAAATCGTCAATTTTTTCAATCTTATCATCAATAACCCCCACCTCCCCCTCTAAGAAATCGTCGTTGCCCTCAAAGACCCATAAATAAACTTCTTCACACAAGTCTTGGGTACATAGAGGCACAACGGGCTCATCATTAAGAACACGGGGCTCATCCTCACAACATCCCTCAATATCGACATCCCGGACAATATCTTTCTCAATGCAATTATCATCCAAACAAATTCGTTCGATCGTGGCCTTGATGAAGCCCACATACACCCACTCTTTGCAAAATTATTTTGAAGTAAAGGGTAGGGGGTCAAGAGGACTAAAAATACTCGGAATCGGAACCACGTCCTCCTCCGTCGGTGAGACAACCGAATCAACTATCCCACACTTATCAAGGAACGTGACCGGAAGATTAGGCGGAGGTGGACATGGCAAATGTCGACTCAAGAACAAGAAATCCGGATCGGAGGGTGGGATGGAATCATCCATCGGGACAAGTTGGCCTACGTGATAAGGAACAAGAGGATCATGAGTTGGCGGTGGAGCAAAAGATAGAGTAGTACAACCGGGTCCCACACAAGGAGGAATCGGGCTCAGGCTAGACATTTGAGCGATTTGAGCCTTTAACGTCGCTATTTTCTTCTTCAACTCAAGTTCCCGAGAAGAAGAAACTCCACTCACTTCATAATCATTAGAATATATTGCTCGAGAAGATGTTCGCTCGGGAGGGAGGGATACGGAAGATGCTATAGGTGTGGGGCCACTTGGGACAATGAAGCTCCCACCTCCAAACAACTCATAAGGATCGAGAGGAGGGGCACTATTATCGGTACCAACGTAAATCGGCCTCAAAAATGGTCTATTAACATCCATCATGGTGCGGATGGGGGGGCCACTTGCGACAACGGATCTCCCTCCTCCAAACAACTCATACGGATTGGGCTTTGGAGCACTATTGACGGCACCTCCATAACTCGCACCTCCACCATAAGCATTAAAATACACATCGGAGCATGATTGAAATTAAGCACATAAGAGTCTCCATACGGGCCGGGATTCGGAGTTGGCATGTTCGGAAATTGATTAGGTGCAACGTAACCCCCATACGGACCGGGAGTCGGAGTTTGCATATTCGGATAAGGATTTGAAGTACCATACCCTCCGGAAGAACCATTCATACCCACGACGCCACCAAACCCAACATGGTTTGCACCATGACCTCCCATGTTGGGTTGCCCATAGCCGAATCCACCATTGGCAACGTGGTTTGCTCCCCCTCCCAAGTTGCCAAGGCCATTATACATCAATCCAATCCTGACATGGTTTTCACCATGCCCTCCCATGTCGGGAATATATCCACCAAAGCTAGAATTACTTAACATACTTAACAAAAATGTCGAATAACAAAGCAAGCTAAAAACACCAAGAAACAACAATTAAATAGAAAGACTTAACCAAGCCGAGTCGCAACGACGCCATTTTTTTTTGAAGAGTTTTAGTGGTGTTGAAATATATCAACGGGTTCATGGATTGGTATTATCGGAATTCGATTCAATTGAAGAATTCAATGTGTTTCAAGCTTTGAAAAATAAAAGGAAAATGAAAATAAAGCAATTAAACTATCTAATCTAAACTAGAAATTAAAATAGCAAGTTGGTCAGATGCCTCGTCGTATGCCTCAATGTGGAGATGCAAATCAATAATGAAAATAAGCAAGAAAATGCAATATTTCACCAAGTACAAGCATGCAAGCACAAGGTACAACTATGCATAAAATCCGAAATACTGCAAATAAGTAAAAATTGATAGCATGGATGGAAAGAGCAAGAAAAGTTAACGTAAAAGTTTAAAACTTTAAGGAAAATAACAAGCAATGAAGAGTAGATCTAAGATTTAATCGAAAACTATGCATGAAAATAAAATTGCAAATAAAGCATAGGAGAAACTCAAAATCAAGTAGATCTAAGACTCGATCTATGATCTAGATGTGTCACTCATCTAGATTCCATAGCCAATTCTTAAGATCAAGCAAGAAATCAAGGTGCTAAGGCAAAAAGCATAACATGAATAACAAGCATGGAAATGAAGAACAAAGCATGGAAATAAAGCATAAAACATGAAATTGAAAGGAAACTTACTTGAATTAAGAAATGAAACAAAGCTTGAATGTAATTGCATCAAAAATAACAATTCAAAGAAGTATTTGGATTCTTCTTAGGCTTACAAACCCAAGGAGGTGCTTGAAATTAAATCTAATTTAGGAAAAGAAATTACATCAAAACTTGAAATTAAATCTAAAACCTAAGAAAGAGAGAATTATCCAAGAGCTTGAGAGTAGTTTGATCCCAAACCCAAGTTAGGGTTGGGAAGGGAGTTTTCTTCATAGGTGCAAGATGTAGGCTTTATATAGTTTCTTGTATGGGCAAAATCGTCAAAAATACCCGAAGTCCCAGCGTCATAGTCGATCGACTGAATGTGAGTCGATCGACACACTGTCGATCGACTAGGGAGCAGTCTATCGACTACCGGTCGATTGACAGGGGGGGTCAGTCGATCGACTGCTTTGCCAAAATGGGGAAGCTACTGTCCTGCAGTCGATTTCGGGTCTTTCAATCGATCCTTGGGAGTCAGTCGATCGACTGGCGGTCGATCGAGCAGCGTTTCAGTCGAATCGGGCTGCTTTCGGCTCAAATTTCTCGTTTTTCGGTCCAAAACGTCAGCCGAGCGAATATAGTCCTTTAAGCCACCTACAAAACAAGAATTCAAATTTAAAAAACTAAAAATAGCACAAACATCTCACATATCATACTCTTAAATTCAAAAAGAAAATTAACAAGAAAATGACCTAAGAACTAGAATAAACAACTCAAAATGACTAAAAACAATGCTAAACCCTAATTAAAAATACTAGGAAAAACAAAACAATTACATGCAAAGCACGCATACAGCTCATGGTCTACATCCGAGTCAGGGCAAGTACATTATGAATCTCTTGGAACGAGCTGGTTCGACTGGACCTAAAGATACCCTTACACATATGGTTGTCACTGCTGTCCTATCTAAATCTCAAGGGGAACCAACTGTTGATCCATCAGTTTATAGAAATATTGTTGGAGCTCTTTAGTATATTACCATCGCTAGGCCTAATATTTTTTACAGCGTCAACAAGGTATGTCAATATATGCATTGTCCTCTCAGCACACACTGGCGAGCTGTCTAGAGAATTCTGCGATACCTTGCCGGTACGATTACTTATGGAATCACTTACAGTAAAACCTCATACTTTACTTTGACAGTTTTTCAGATTCAGATTAGGCTGGCGATCTGGATGACAGGAAATCTATTACTGGGTTTTGTATCTTTTTAGGACAAAATATTGTCTTATGTGCTCGAGAAAGCAGACCTCTGTTTTCAAGTCCAGCACCGAGGTTGAATATCGCAACCTAGCTCATGCTATTGTAGAAATAATATGGATCCGATCCTTACTTCACGAGCTTCATGTCACACTTCCTGCTGCTCCTAGAATTTGGGTCGACAATCAAAGTGCTATTGTTGTTGCCTCCAATCCTATTCTCCTTGCTCTTACCAAGAACTTTGAATTAGACCTTCAATTTGTTAGATACCTCGTTGCGAAGCACTTGCTGCAGGTTCAGTTTGTTCTTCTGTTAATCAAACTGTCGATGTCTTCACCAAGCCGCTATCTCATCAATTCTTCTTTCGGCTCTGAAATAAACTATATGTTCTTCCTCTCTCCGCACTCAAATTGAGGGAGGGATAATAGAGAGCGACCAGATAACTTCAGGTTGCATGGTCATATAAAACTCGGTGACCTGAAGATGTGTACAACGCCAGGTCGCAAGATTGTCGACCATTCAGGATCGTATGAGAGGTGTCCAAGAGGTCGCACAGAAAGCTATCAATGTGTCACCTAAGAGGTCGACCTACACTACATCAGCTGATGATATCAGCCCTAATCCAGTACATCAGCTTAATACAGTTGTCTGATTGTATTGTAATAATGGTGACCACATATTATAGGTAGACGTTGCAAAGTGTACTGTAGCATTTCTAGCCACATATTTTAGGGTTACATTTGTCATACATGTTATTATAAATAGCTATAACATTCTCTGTTGTAATCATTGAAAAAATGATTGAATAAATATACAAGAAAGTTAACACTGAATCTTTTCATCAAGTATGAGGTCTTTACTTTCTTTCCTAAGCCATCTTCTTCCACGGTTCGTAATTAGCTGAATTAAGCTCTGGTTTCAAAATGCTTCCATCTACAAAACATGATTTGGTCTTAACTCTAAGCTCTATCACCGTAGCTTGATACCAGGACATATAATTAGTACCATTCAACGGACTAGAAATAAGTACAATGCCTGGGCGACCTGAATTACGTACTTTGTACGGATCATCACGTCGAATCAGAGCGCGATTAGCTCAAGATCCATAAGTGACGTCAGCAACACCAATTTGTGTGTTGTCGCCATTGTTTGCATTTCCAACAAACCACTACATTCCACCCAGTGTTTCGCGCCGCCATTGATTGATTGAATAAAATCTCGCTCTAGATACCATGTAGAAAACCAAGCTCCATGTATAAAAATGGAGGAAAGTGGAGAAGATGAAATTTTATTTCTTATTATGGTAAAAGTAGTTGCAACACACTGCATGGGGGCTCTATTTATAGAGGTTGCAGCTGATAAGAAAACACACATGAGGATACACGTACTGCCAGCTAATCTAAACTTATAGAAAAACTTAAGTACCCCTGAGTTATCGTATTAATTCCTACACCGCCCAAGAATTTTAGCTAGTCGTGGAAAGGGATTTTCTATTAAAAATAAAAATAAAATAAAATCGCCAATATGATGTTTAAATAGGGATCATGTAAGACTACTCTCAACCTGACCGACCAATCGACCCGAGTTAATATGATCGAGGTGGTCTAAGGCGTCAGATTAAGGTTATGGTTCGAAAGGGCGTGGGTTTGAGTCCTAATGTCAACGAAATTCTTTTTCTTTTTGTTTATTTCCCCTGTGTTGGTTTTTTCAGAAAATAAATCCGGCTAACTGCTACGTACAAAAATATTTCAAAAGAAACCACTAGGCATGGCCAACATCAAAGTTAACCATTGATCATGATATGAACTGTGACCATAATTAAGTTTACTTTCAATTTTTCCAACGGCGGTTTGAGCAGCCAGTGGTCATCAAATTTTGAATTCAAATTTCAAAATCGGAATTATGAGGTTCACTTTGTTTTTCTTTAGAATGATAATAAAGCTGGGAATGAGCTCAGCATAACAATCAAGGATCATGAAATTAGTACGAGCGAAATAAATTGGAAGTTATCATAAAAGGAACATCATAAATATGCAAATATTCTGGCTATTTCTCATAAACTACAAACAATGTTATTTGGTTCCAGGGCACTTTACATCGCTTCCATCACGGATACTCTCGATTTTGGTATTTGGATTGGATTGTCCAGCTTAATAGGGTTTGTTAATTTTGACTATGTTCATTAATTTTACCGAAATTCTTTACTTTTTAATTGTACGTGCAGTTTTTGGTTACTGACTGTTAATTATTATTTTAATAGGATATTCATTGGTTATTCACTCAATATTCAACTGAATGTTGATTATTTTTTAACCGGATGTCCATTAATTTCTACTCAGATATCCATTTGAGAGGAGTATTATTGGCAGTAGTGTACATAGTCGAGTATTTGTTTCGCTCTATGATATTTTAAGTCAACAAGGTTGTGATCCAAATACCTTGGCAACTACCTTACTTTCAAATCAATTTTTTGATAACCTTGATACTTACTAGTCGTTCAATACAATACCTAGCTTTGAGCAAGAATCCAAGGTACTTAGTATACGTATTCATATGTTCATCATGTTTTGTTTTGTTTTTCTTGGGCCTTGGCGCCTAAAATAAGGACAACACAATATATGCAAATTATTACATGTATCTGACGGTGATCATATATATCAGTTATATACGATGATAAATGATAAAAATTTTAGATTTTAGAGTTTATCATTCCATTTTAAAGTTTACTTTTATAGTTTAGGGTTTACTTTCCATTTTAAAGTTTACTTTTTCATTTTAGGGTTTCATTTTTCATTTTTATGATTTAGTTTTCCATTTAAGTTTTTTTTTTTTTTTTACCATTATAGATTTTTAAATTTAGGATTACAGTTATTTGTGATGATATGTACCAGCTATAGCAACGATAAATTAAATTATGTGGTGCACCTAGCAAGGTGCACCATGTCGATAGTATAATGACTCAAAAATAAGCATTCCCGTAATTATATATATTTTCTCAATTCTTCTTTCTTTTTTCTTTTTTTTCTAAACACAAATATATAAATAGCTGCATCAAATGCTAAGAGGAGTCCTTACAATAACATGCAATATACGTAGTAGGAATAAAGGCAAGGCCAAATAACACAAAAATCATGAACCAAAGCTCTGAAACTGATATGTACTTCGTTCGTCGACCAAGCTCTGTTTGGGATGATCCTTTCTAACATTTAAGTCCAAATTTGTAGGTCTTGCTAGGATAGCAATTGAAGTTCTCGTCACCCCCAAATCCACGTTTAGTGTTGTAGCCTGGGTAGTGATGAAGCTTAAAATCGACAGCCTCTACAAGCACAAGCCCGTGGGAAGAAGCCATGGACTCGAGCTTCCATTCGGCGTGGACTCCATTGGTCTTGTGAGATATGTGAATTTCGCCATTTTCACTCAACATTTCTTTTGCGTTCTTCAGAAACAGGCTCACCAGTCGTCTGTGGCGTCTGCACATTTAAAGAATCAGAAATGCTAGTTTGCTAACATTTAATTTGCATATCAACTCAAGTAACCGAGAGTTGACCGACCGTAGCTTAGCATCGCCTGACAAATTGCTGAAAAATCCAGCAAATGGGAAGTTAAAAATTATTCGGTCGAATTTAATTCCCCCTAGAAACTCGTGACTCGCCATTACGGTTGCATCGATCTCATGCATGACCTTGCACTTCCTAATGCCTAGCTCCACTATGTTGGGTAACGCATTCTCGTAATTCTTCACCAAAAAATCTGAAACAATAACTCACATCCAAGTCCTAGAATAGTTAATATCTCATGAAACACATCAATTAAAAACTCTCCACATGTAGAATATTGAACAGTTATGCTACATTTAGATATCCACCTTTTTTTTTTTTTTTTTTTCCAAAAGGAGCAACTTCTTCTTAGTAACTTACACTAACACCTAGAAATAAATAAGATGTCTAATTAATTTTTTATTTTAAAGACATATAACACCTACTTACAAAATAGAAGCGTACCTTCAGAATTAAGGGATGTGGCAACCATGTTGGCAGCCCAACCAAACGCCCTAGCCAAACAAGTAGAAAATGAAAAGTCACCCTCGCCCACAAGCAGAATCCGGTGCCGATTATTGTAATGCTTGATCCGTCTCTTCCCCTTTGCCGGTTTATTTTCTCGACTGTGGACAGCTGGACTTTTGACCTTGTCACTCATACTTAAGCACTCGACAATACTATTCCGACGATCGTTCTCCGATTTCTGAAACAGTGGATTTATGGACTTATCCTTTTCCTCGTCATCTATTAGACTGCCCAAATATCGGATGACGCTAAGCAGGATTCCCATTCTCTTGATCTCAATTCAAAATCATATACATTGTGAAGTGATTAATGACCTAATGTACACATATACCTGCCAGAATATGGGGGCTTCTAGGTAAGATGAGGATAAACAAAGCATACTGAAACCATTTTTTCTTTTCAGAGTAATAAATAGTTCATTTTTCTATTCCCGGAGAGGGTAATTAAGCTACTCGTATCTTTTGCCCGTTGATCTTCCCGAATCCCGAGCATCTCTTTTTCTACTAACTTTAACCATTTTCTTCATCCACTAACTGTGGTTTATTTCTACCGTGGTCAAATTTAACTGGACTGAAATCAGTTGCAGTTACAGGCGTGAGATTTTTGGGATATTTGCCCGTCTTTTAACTAATCAATTATTTTGGGACAGATGCTTTTATATTTAATAATTGGGTCATTTAATTTGACTCGACTATGATCAAACCTAATTAACCATTCAATTAAGTTGTCAAAAAGAAGAGAAAAAAGAATTAAAAGGTAAAATAAGAAAGAAGTAGAAGAAGCCAAATAATTCACCGTATGATAATGGATCAGCTAGCTAGAGCCTCAAGAATACCCAAATATCACTGTCGATCTTATTCTGCATACAGGCGTTGCAGATAATGTGTGGATCAATGGTGCGCAAGCGTCTTTTTTCAACAATAGGATTTAATGACATTCCAACTTTCGAAATAATCATATAGTCTCGACTTTCGTTAAAGTGACTACTTCCGAGTTAAGTTTCACGTATTATTATTGATAATGCTCTCCGGTCCGTACATGCATACTATGATACTACTAAGTACTCATTGCAATATTTATGTAGGCGGAGAGAGGAGAGTCCATCAAACTCGATGAATCTTACTCGTATGTTTGCCTGGTAATCAAAATATTGGATTCGTTATTTTGAATATCAAATAATTATTTGTTCTAAAATTCAACAATTAAATACTCAAATAAAAATATCTTATAATTAAATAATTAAATATTACTAATACAATATAATAATACACTACCACCTACTTCTCTGACATGATTTGACATCAAGTATAATATAATAATACATTATCACCCACCTCTCATACATGAATTGACATCTAAAGCAAAAAGTAAATGATTCTAAATCCTATAACAAACAATAATTATTACTATCCACAGAATTTTAAATACCCTAAAATTCTGAATACCAAACTTCAAAATCCCAACTAGGGGTGTAAATGAGTCAAACAGTTCGTGAGCTATTCGCGACCCGACTCGATAAAAGCTCGCTCGAGTTCGTTTAAAAAGGCTCGTTTAATAAACGAGCAAACTCTAGATTCATGGTATTCGACTCGTTAACTCATGAGCGGGTTCGTTAGAGTGAGTTCGTTATTAAACTCGTATAAATTAAACTAATAATTTGGTTTTCATTATAATTTTTATACTTGCTCATATGAAGAATATAGAAATATATATATATAAACTTATTTGTTTACGTATCTTAGTGGCTGTATTATATACTTTAAAAAATATTTTACTTTATTTTTGTAATAAAGTAAAGAATAATTTAAATAATAATTAATATCTTTTGAACTCGTTTAGGCTCGATTAAACTCGAAAAAGATCGTGAGCCATCGATATGTTCGTTAAAAAAAGCTCGAGTTCGAGCTCGATAATAAACGAGCAAGTTTAAACTCTCTAAACTCAACTAGGCTCGGCTCGTTTACAGCCCTAATCCCAACGAATGCTAGTACAAACAAGTCGTCTATCATTTCAGACTCTCTATCCCACTTACTTTATCAGACTCCCTACTTATGTCAGCTCCCTATTTTGGGACTCTCCATTCTGATTTTACTCCAATAGACTCCTTATTAATAAACTCTTTATCATATATTTTAGGGAGTCATTTTGATAAAAGACAAAAAACAATTGTAGGTAGTCAAGATTTCTCCCTACTTGTAGGGAGTTGTGGAAAAAAAGAGAGCTCCCTATTTTAGGGATGATCTTTAGGGAGTCTATTGGAGTAATTTTCATTGTTTTGCCTCCCTAAAATAACTAAGAAGTTATTATAGGGAGGCTGTAGGAGACAGTCTTATGTCTAATAAAGATACATTTAAAGTTGTGAAGCACTAATATATAATATAGAAAAGAACACAATTACGATAAGAAAATTACCCGATGCTACACTGAGTGCTGTGCACTCACATTTTTTTTTTGTTTTTTGCTTAAATTTATCAATCTTTTAATATTTCACCCCACATTATAAATGTTTAATTTAATATATGAGTAAAATAGATACAATTTATTACGATCATATAAGATCTAACATACTTTCATAAAATTAAATTATTTCTATAATTTCGTACCTCATTTTGACCGAACTAGCTTCGAGTGAGATGAGTTGCGACGCAACCAGTAGAAAGAGTGCATCTCCTAGTTCGTTTCACAGACATATTCAAATCGTCTAACTTATTTGCATAAGTTAAATTACAAATTATCCAACTCTTTTAGTAATAATCAGCACATCCTTGATTTGCTTCTTACTCCTGGCGTACGAGATATTTGATTTATCTAGATAAATTATTGAGCACACATGTTGGACCAGAAGACTTTATTTTATTAAGAACTTAAAAGACAACTTATTACATTATTAATCTCATTTTGGAAGGAAAAAACTTTTTAGTCTCTCGTAGAGAAGACTTTCACTAGAAAATCAATAAACTTCATATTATTACAAACAATTATCGCAACAATTTTTTATTTTCAAACTCACACTATATTATTAAGACAAAATAGATAGAAATGTTCGATGTCCTCTATTTCCTCAAACGTCTGGTATTTATAGACCTCACTCCAAATTTTATTCGACTCCAAAACTTGTTAATAAAAGATGCCTCATTACTTACATATTTTCCTCTATTATTGCGAGTCAATGGTCGTTTATTTTAGTGTTCACTGACTTATGTTGTTGATGGTCCCTTATGACTCATCCATCTTGTGTTGTCGAGGAATATTTTTACATGGTAGTTTGCCATGGTCCCCGTGCTTTTGTAACTGTAACTCTTCTCGGTCCGATTGGGTCGAAAGCCTTTCCCAAACTCGGGTTACTTTTGATTTGGGCATGCTTGATAGATCCGGTCAATCCACCGTCCGACATGCGCCATGTTACAAAATTTCTGGTAGATTTCTTTTCTTACCAAAATCTTGTTTTCCCATAGAACTCTTATCTTTGTTTGAAAAAGAGTTTCTGCAAAGCCTGTAGTCGCTGCTATCATAGAATTGAGGAGGAATTATCAGTTCGCTGAATCTTGAAAAATATGAATGGGTACTTTACTTTATTCTTTTCGGTTAGACAGACCCAAAGTCCACATGCTCGTCATTTAGAAATATCGTCTTCCAAAATTGCTCCTGTTTGGCCTGGAAAATGTCAGTTTCAAGATCACCTTGTTCTTCATTGTCGATGGACTGATTTGCTCATAAAAACACGTTAGAAAGGACCACCGTAGGGATTCCAGTGGAATCCTCTTCGAAACTTAAGTCAGTTAAGGGCTTAAGGGATGTGAGAGTAAAAATGAATGTGAAAGATGACCGTACCTCTCTTTCCCTTGGTTAAGATATTTATAACACAAGTTAGTTAGGGGCCTTTGCGAGATCCCGGAAATAGGTCTGCAAATATCGGACCGTTATTCAGACGACCTGAACAGAATAACTCTTAGTGGTCAACTTGAACTGGTCATAACTTCCTCCTGTCTCTTCATCCAATCAAGGTGGCTTCTACCCTGAACATACTCTCAGATCGGGGCGAACTTTATTTAATAATTTATACCGCTTTCCAGGAAACTTTCCACAGATAAAGTTTTGCCCTCTCATGCCCCAAGGCACCTATCTTCTGGGTTTTATGAAATGGGCTCGATCTATCCCTTCCTGATCCCATTGATCGCCTGAGCTCTCCTTACCTTAAATTTCCTCTCAGCGGTAGTTTGAGGGGCTCCGCTCGTCTTTCCTGAGCTACTGTAGAAAAACTTGGAACCTCTATAGGTCGGCCAAGATGAGGTCATACCAACCAGTACGGTTGGGGTGAGCTGGAATATCTCGGTTTCACCCCAACTGATTGGTATTCCCAGTACGTCTCTTCGTACACTGTGCACGGACATGCATTAATTGTGTGTATCCCGCCAAATTCTCTCTTTCCAAAAAGAAACCTCTTCATAACATACTTTTTCCATTTTTCCCAGTTCATTACTATCTTCTCTATTTCTTTGCGCTTCTCAATTGAGATTTTTCTTCTATTTCTTCTCCGATCAAGGTCTTACTTCTCACCTCGAACCAGGTACTTTTTGATTATGTCTTCTTCTTCTTCTTCTTCTTCTTCTTCTTCTTCTTCTTCTTCTTCTTCTTCTTCTTCTCCTGTCGACGTCTATCTTCAGGATATTATCCCTAACTTCTTTCGAGGAATAGAAATCCTCTTTCCAGGGGCAATGGCTCGGACATCATAGTTTCTACCATTAGTGACAAGTCTTTAGAAGATCTGAGGGTAAAATTCCAGATCTCTGACGATTTTTCTCTGGTAAACCCTGACGCCGGCGAAAGGGCATCTCAACTATCGTCCGGTAATGTGACCTTTTTTAACGACTATATCCAAGTCGGGTTACGTCTTCCCCCTCACCCTTTTATTTTACCCATGTTTCGGATGTATCAGATTTTGGTACACCAGTTCATGACTAATGACTTTAGGTTAATTGTAGGGTTTCGCCTGGCAGCACAATACTCTGGGATTATTCCCACGGCCCAATCGTCTCTATTTCAAGCAAAAAGCTCAACTTTAGGCTTCTTCTACCTGTCTGCCCGTGCCGATGTTTAGTTCCTGACCAGCTACCCTTCCTCCAATAAGGCCTGGAGGAAGGAGTATTTCTTCATTCACTATTCAGGTGATTGGGGTTTTTCCTCGGTGTTTATTCGAACCCTTCCGACCTAGGCCCACTTGACTAGGGGAGAATGATCTCCCACATTGAAAAGGAGTATTTCTCCATTCACTGTTCAGGTGATTGGGGTTTTTCCCCGATGTCTATTCGGACTGTTCCGCCCCAGGACCACTTGACTAGGGGAAAAAGATATCCCGCATTGAAAAATATCATCCACACCTTGAACAACAACATTTTCCACCTCACCCGACTCCTCAGTTCTACCGTCCTGAACTTCTTCAACCCTACTGATGAGACTAGTCCTCTCCACATTGAGATTGGTATACTGAATGAGCTATTCAGCTCTTCACTTTTCACCTTTTCTATCCCTATCTATTGAGGGTTTATTATTATTGTTATAACGTTATTGTTGTGTATTCATCTTTCATTCATCCTCTCTTGCAGTCAGCATAATGAAGGAGATGATAGCGGTGCGCAAGAAGAAACGTGTGCCACCTGCTGAGACGAGCTTACCAGGGGATCTAGTCAGGCCAGTCATCGATCTCACGGCTCCCTTGGATTTGGGGGATGAGCAAGCGCTCATCTCCCGAAAACATAGCCGATCTTGCAAGGGAGTTGCCGTCTCGGGCTCCAAGGTGGTGAACCCAAAACTGAATCTTTTCAATAGCACGTTGGTCCTAGACTGCTCCAGTGGGGTCACAGTTCAGTTCGTCCAAGTTCCGTGCCCTTCCTCCGACTGTCGTATCCTGGAGAAGTGTTCGGATTTTGAACTGATCGAATCTCTTTGTCAGGACAAAGCAAGGGTAACTGCCTTCGCTTCTCTTCATCCCCTTTTTTTAAACCTTTAGCCACTCGTGATTAAATATCAGGCTGACATCAAAACGGCCATCCTAGTGTCTCGGGCTCGGGGCGCCCTTATGAATGCTGATCTTGCTCAGGATCATGCAGTCGTGAAGGAGATGGAGAAAAGGTTAGTGAGCCTCTCCAAAGGAAAGGATGCAGAGATGAAAGAGCTTTGGGCTGAGATGAAGAGGGCTTAGGAGGGAGAGGGGAGAGCGTGGGCTGAAGCACTTATACAAGCTGAAGAGGCGAAGAAATGGATTGATGAGGCCCGATCTGAGAGCCAGATTGAGGTCGAGCTGGGGGCAGACTGAGTTCCTCAACTCCTAGAAGGGGTTGAGGCTCATCCAGATGACCAAGGAGGTAACTAAGCGAGCCTTCTCCCACTCTAGGGAGCTTTGGGCACTTCTTGTCCCAGAAGCCGAGGCCTATTATCACTTTGGCCTGAACGCGTACGAGAAATGATCCAAGGAGAATCCCTCAGCCCCCTTCGATTGCGACATGCCTCTCGAGGATCCTCTCAAGACTGCCGGCCTCACCTTCATTCCGGAGGAAGATCGCCTCCATCATCTCAGAGCCCCGGAGTTTGCCGAGCACATTCTTCAAGCTTTCCATGCTCTTGATCATAGTTCTTCTCCTCACCTAGAGCAGTCCTTAACCCTCGCTCTACCCGAGACCGTCTCCCCAACCTTCGCTGGTCTGGATGAGCTGGAGAGTGGGCCCCAGATTGATAGTGCCTTTGGGGAGAAGGACTTCGAGGAAGTTTCTGGGGCGGCTGAGCAGAGTGGAGCCGAGCTGAACATGCAGGATTATGGGATGTAGTCTGTTGTCCTTTTTATGCTTTTGTTGTACTACACAATTTTTCTGCTCATGTATTTCATCCTATGTTACTTTAGGGTTTCCTTAAACTAAGGAAACCCTCGTACTATTCGTTGTACTATGTGCTTTTACTTTATCAATATAAATAGCCTTCCCCTGCTTACATTTCATCATAATGGCCTCCGAATCTTTAGCTAAGGAGATAGATATACTTAAGAAGAAAAACCTCTCCCTTTTCAATGAGAATTTTCTTCTTTCAGAAGAAAATGCTAATCTTCGCAAAAAAAATTCCAAATTACTTAAACTTTTAGAGAGAAAAATACAGAAAAAGCTCCATTACAAACGTGAATGGCTCGAACTTTGGCAGTTGAATTGGAAACTCCGAGAGGAGCGTACTGATTTGCTCAGATCGGGGCAGCGCTTATCCACTTTCGTTAACGAGGCTCAGTTTGAGGCAGAGTGTGCGGACAAGTATCGTCTCAGACTTCATGAGACTGAAAAAGAGCTATGGCATATTCGCTAGGTTTTAGCTACAGATAGGAGGGCCTCGTCATCCCACCCTTAAAACTTTCCTGATCTAGCTCCATCTGAGGCGTATCTAGCTCGGTCTTCATATTTTATGTTTACCCCGTGGAGAGGGGGGGGGGGAGGGGGGCTGTACTAGTTTTATTTCTGAATTAAATAATGCTGAAATTTTTGTGGGTTTTGACACTTGTAAAAATTCATCATTTATATTTTTATTATTATCTTTTTTAAACCCTGCCTGAATTTATGCTTTTGTCAACTTGTCGATTATGCTCGGTAGGCTTTTGAGATCAAGTTTGTCTGGGGTACTCATTCCCTATTTGATCAACCTGATCCTTAAGGGTTTTTTGCCCTCAATTGGCTTATCTAGTCGGTCATTTACCCCTTGTCGGGTGAATCGTATTACTATGAGGTTACTCCCCCTGACTTACCTATAGGGTCAGTCTTTCCTTTGTTTGGTTAATCGATCCATTTCTAGGGCTTTTGCCCTTGCCTGACCTGTCAGGTTTAGTATTCCTTGGGTATCCGCCCCTTGGTCAATTGGACCAGTTTTGTGGGTTTTTTCCTTGTCTTGCCTATCGGGTCAGGCTTGTCTAGGGTATCTACCCCTTGGTTAATCGGACCAATTTTGAGGTTTTCGCCCTTGACTGACCTATCAGGTCACGCTTGTCTGGGGTATCGACCCTTTGGTCAATCAGACCATTTTTGGGACTTTCGCGCTTGACTAACCTATCGGGTCAGGTTTGCGTGGGGTATCCACCTCTTGGTCAATCGGACCATTTTTGGGACTTTCGCCCTTGACTGACCTATTGTTTTACATATAATTATGGTGTTTTTCTCGTGTTTTTGATTAGGGTTTAATGTTGTATATATTAGTTTTTGAGGCGATTAGTTAGGTTTCTAGGTTTTTTTTCTTATTTTATTATTTTTCGAGTTTCTTTTTACCTTTATACTTAATTAGGTTAAATGGGTTCAATTAATTTGAGGGTTGGTGTAATTCTTGTGTTTTTATGTTTAAAATTCCTAATTTATAGTTGAAGGCATTGAGGCTCAAGATTCAAGCCAAGCCGCTCCAAGCCGTGCTAAAAATCCGCGCCAAAAACTAGCTCCAAAATGCCAAAACATTCTGTAATGGTCTCCAAGACATGCCAAGTCGTGCCAGGAATCACCAAGCGAACCTTGGTGCAAGTTGACGCAAGCTACCCAACATCCTGCGCGCAGCTGCCGAGCTCTACCGGTGCCCGCGTGCATCCCGCTCGGCACCCGTGCATGCCAGCCTGCGCCAGTCAGCGCCCACGTCTGGCCTACCGAGAGATCTCTGCCGACCACGTCCAGCGCCCGCGCCCGGCCCTACCGAGAGATCCATGCCGAAGCCTGCACGTGCTAATGTCGTCCAGCATACGCATTCCTGCCGAGTCATGCCGGCCACACCCGCCCAGCTCGGCTGAAAGCTGCCGAGCCATGCGCTCCCATGCGCGCCAACGTCGAACCATCTCGCCCAAGCCCGATCTACCTCGAGCCAAACCGTACCAAATCAAGACAAGGGGGTCTAGCAAGGTCAACACGGGTCAATTTTGGTCAAACCCAGGAAAATCCAAGCTTAAAGGCTAATTTGACCCATTTACCCTTAATTTAACCTAGTATAAATAGATAGATTTCTCATTAAAGAAAAGCCCCCATTCTCCCAACCCTTGCATGGGTATGGGATTTATTTTCTCTCTCTAGTTCTTAGATTTAATTTCAAACTTTTCTTTGGGTTTGTAAGCTCAAGAAGAATTCAAGTCGTCACTTGGATTTTTATTTTGGATTACAATTTCATTCAAGTTTGTTATTCCTTTCTTTAATTTAAGTAAGTTTTCCATTTTTTTCTTACTTTTTCTTCATTTTCAATCTTGTTCTTCAATTTATGCATTTTGTCTTAGCTCTTAGATTTGTTGTTAGATTTTATGATTTGGCAATGGAATCTAGGTGAGTGACACACCAAGATCATAGATCGGGTCCTTGATCGTTTTTATTTTGAGTATTTCATATGCTTTATTTTGGTTTTTATTTTCATGCATAGTTTTATGTTAAATCTAAGATCTACTCTTCGTTTATAGTTATTTCTTGTAATATTTTTAACCTTCACGCCAACTTTTATTGCACTTTCCATTGATGCTTTCGAATTTTGTTATTTCGCATTATTAAAGTTTTCATATTCATGCAAGTATAGTTGTACCTTAGGTTGTTCTAGTTGTACTTTGTTGTTTCCTTGCTTTTTATTGCTTATTTTCATTATTGCTTGCAATTTTAATACAGCATACGCACGAGGCATACAAAATACTTGTATTTACTTTATAGATAGTTGTATTTTCATTTAGTTTCCATTTATTTTCATTTTTCTTTAATTTCAAAAAGCTAAAAACACATTGATCTCTATAATCAATCGAATTCCGATAATACCAAGCCATGAACCCTTATATTTTCATCACCACTAAAACCTACTCTTCAAAATGATGTGATTGAGATTCGGCTTAGTTAAGGTTTTTGATTTTCTTGTAGTTCTTTGTGTTTCTAGCTTTCTTTTGTATTTGGCATTTTTCTTGAGTGTATGCAAGACAATTCACACATGAGCCTACTCCAAGGCAACGTATACAATCCTTATGGCAATGGAGGTTACATTCCTAACATGGGAGGGCATGGTGCAAACCATGTTGGGAATGTGATGAGTTATAATGGTTTTGGAAACATGGGAGGGCATGGTACAAACCATGTTGCCAATGGTGGAATCAGCTATGGTCAACCCAACATGGGAGGGCATGGAGCAAGCCATTTTGGGTACAGTGGCTTCACGGGTATGAATGGTCCTTATGGAAGATATGGTGCGGCCAATCACTTTCCAAATATGCAAAATCCGAATTCCGATCCGCATGGAGGTTATGGTGCTCCCGATCACTTTCTGAATATGCAAAATCCGAATTCTGACCCGTATGGAGGTTATGGTTCTCCTAATCAATTTCCGAATACGCATAATCCACCCCCCAGCCCGTATCCTCACGGTTCTAATTCCAGTCATGCTTCGAATGTTAATTTTAATGGTATGCCTCATTCGGAGAAAGTGTATGGGGGTCATGGGTATCAAACGGGACCCGATTGTGCTAGACCATCTTTTTCTCCACCGCCGACTCATAATCCTCTTTCTCATCCTAGCAACCGCATGCAACAAGATTTTAGTTATGACTATTCAAATATAGGTGTTACTCCTCACGTGGGCCCATCTCATCCGCCTATTCCGGTGATTGCTCCTACCTCACCTTTCGATCCGAATCTCTTAGCATTATGCGACAAACACAATCTTTATTCGTTACGGTGGGTTCGTTCGATGCTAAGTTCAATGCTTTTGAGGCTATGACCAATGGGTTAAACACTAACATGGAGCAACTAGCAAGCAATGTCAATATGCTAATTCAAGCTAATGAGGAAGAAAGATCGCCAATCCAACCTCCACATACTTATGCGGTCTTGATCCTTGGAAGTGGTGGGGTGGTTGATAATAAGGTTGTCCCGCCATCCGATGAGGAGGTGGTTTCTTTTCTGAGTGTTCTTACTCCTCCCGATTTCACCCACGTGGGTCCCACTTTGGCAAAGGAACCTCCCGATGGCCTACACAAGTCTTCAAATCCATACAAGGCACCAACCACTAAATCCCCTATACCCTCTCCTTCAAGAATTTCTTTCGAGGATTGGTTACATATGGACGTGATCCAAGAGTTGGTCGAAAAAGTTTACATGGAGGAAAATAGCATGGAGGAAGAGTTTGACTCGGTGTCTTGTGTTGAGGGTTGTTGTGAGGATGATGAGCCCCTTGTTCGTGACGTCGATTCAATGGTGTCTCAATGTGCCGACGGTTTGAGTGAGAGGGATTATGTAAGTGTCGTTGAGGGCAACGATAAAATTTTGGCGGGGGAGGTGGAGACTATTGATGAGAAATTGGGAGTCGAACCCATCGAAAAGATTGCAGATTGTCTTGAGGGGATCGGTGAATTGTTCGAGTTATCCCCCAACGAGGTCGAGAAGAGGCACAAGCCCGAGCCTAAGCCTCCCCCATCCCGCCTAAAGTATGTCCATTTGGAGGAAGAGGAGAGCAAACCGATTATTATCTTTGCCAATTCGAATCGAGAAGAAGAGGAGAGGTTGGTTGAAGTGCTTAAAGTTCATAAGGGTGTTATTGGTTGGAATCTTGGGGATATTACAGGAATTAGCCCTTTAACTTGCATGCATAAGATCAATTTAGAGGATGACGACAAATCTTCTCGAGAATTCCAAAGGCGTTTGAATCTAAATCTTAAGGAGATAGTGAAGGACGAGATATTGAAATTGTTGGAGGAAGGATTGATGTTTGAAATTGCCGAAAGTGAGTGGGTGAATTCCGTTTACATAGTACCAAAGAAGAACGGCATATCCATTGGTGAGAACGAAAAAGAAGAGTTTTTGGCCACAAGGGCTACAACGGGATGGAGGATGTGTATCGATTTTAAGAAGTTAAATGTGGCCACCAAGAAAAATTATTTCTCTCTCCCGTTTATCGACCAAATTTGGATAAACTAGCCAACCATTATTCCTATCATTTCTTAGATGAGTTGTCGGGTCACTTTAAAACCACATTCAACCCGAAGATCAAGCCAAGATGACTTTTACTTGCCCGTTTGGAATATCTGCTTATTTCCGTTATGTGATGCCCCAAGAACATTTCGAAGATTGGACCCTCCCGACAAGGAGAATATGGCTATAGTGTATCCACCTGTTTCGACTTCACCATGACCAAGAAGGGAGTTTGTCAA
Source organism: Phtheirospermum japonicum (assembly GCA_014905375.1). Classification (NCBI taxonomy): domain Eukaryota; kingdom Viridiplantae; phylum Streptophyta; class Magnoliopsida; order Lamiales; family Orobanchaceae; genus Phtheirospermum; species Phtheirospermum japonicum. Next base: position 1,260,582 of record BMAC01000231.1, read on the forward strand.
GCTAATGACGTAAAACAAGTACTTCTTGGGAGGCAACCCATGTTCTTTTCGGTTTTTTTTTTTCATTTTTTTCTTCCTTACTTTCTTATTATATAAAAATTCAAAGACATTCGAAAAACTGAAAAGTTAAAAAATTTTAAAAATATTTTGTGTTGTCTTTTGGTTCTTTTTAGCCCTTGGTTTTGTTTTATTTTGATTCATGTGCATACTTTCTTGTGTTCTTGATTTTGTGTTTCTCTATTATAGAGTTTTATTTTCCGATTTCAACTATGGTTAATTTGATAAGATGGTAGCGTTTATGGAGCTGGGAGAAACAAGCCAAGCTCGGTTCTCGTTTATATTGCTTGGATGCTTAAGTGGACCTCACTGAGCTCGACCCAAACTCGCTTGGTTAAGGAAGCTTCTATCTCATCCTCCCTTTTACTTGTCTCAATTAAAATGTAATGTGGTCATTGCATGGTTTAAGTGTGGGGTGGGTAGGTGGTTAGGGTCCGGGTTTCACAAAGCATTGTTCATCTTTCCTAAACTCGAGCCTTTGCGAAGTGACGCTTACTATTTGTGCATTTATATGGTTGAGAAATTTTTATGTCTTGTGTGTGTTTATTACATTGTTGAACAATCTCCACATGCTTGGAAGTTTGATTAGTTTACTTGTCGGGGTTTTGCATGTATATGCCCTCTTGTGTAAGGAGTTGAATTTTTGTGCTTCGTCCAAAACCCGCTTATATATATATAATCAACATTTACTCGTGAAAAGATTGTAATAACCTAAAAATTCTTTTGATTTTGTTTCAAAAACCCGATGCAAACTAGTGAGTATCCTTGTGTGAATTATCGGCTTGCTTGTATTTTTATGGAAATTGCATTGATGAGGCTTGATTTTGCTCGTACATGATTGAATTTGGAAATGACCTTGAGGAATATATATCACCCTTATTCCGGCCATATCCAAATATATAAGCTACTTAAAAATCCCAAATGACCCCCCTTGAGCCCATACCCCGTTTCTTGTTAGCCGAGCTTGATTTTACCTCTTATATCTTCATAAGTTGTGAGGTGAGAGTGTATGTTGTTAGTCGATGAGAAATGAGTGGGAAATCAATTTTGAGTTTTGGGTTTTGAGTTACTTATGTATTAAAAAAAAGAAAATAAAAAAGGAAGAAAAAAATAAACTCCAACACAAATCATGAAAAGTGATAAAGCGTGCGTTTAAGCGAAAAGCCTAATGTTCAAAAAGGCTAAGTTTAGTAAAAAGAAGCAAATTCAAAAGGCTTCCGAGTGTTGTGAAATAAAAGTCGGAAAAGTGTTTTAGTATGTATGAAAGGGTTTCAAACGAATGTTTGGTAATTTAGGAAGGGTGGAGCGATCATAAGCTTCAGATTTTAAAAATTAGGGTTTCGTGTGTTATTGATCACGTTTGATCGTGTGTTAGCCACTATATCCAAATATTTCATGCCTTACCAAAGATCCAACATTACAACCCAAAAGAAAGACCACTTTCGATTCTTGTTTGGTCATGTACAATGAGCAGTTTTGAGTTCCTGATTTGTGGAATCTTGACGAGGTGCATGCATTATCCGATTTGAGCGTATACACGTCCAAAATAACAGACACTTGAGTGAATTGAGTGAACACCCTCAAAATTCCATTTGACGGGAAGTCATTGATTTGGTTTTTATTTGAGAAAGAGTAATACGAGCAATACTTGGTGATAACGAGTTTATATTGATACTTTCATCATATTAATTAGGATAAGCACAAGGATTTTTCTTTTTGCATAATGTCCATTGCATGTACATTCTCGATTCTTTTCGTTGTTCGAGGACGAACAAACTGATAAGTGTGGGGTGGTTGTTTTGCATGTGATTGTGGCATTTTTCTTGTATTTTTGATTAGGATTTAATGTTATTTATATTAGTTTTTCATTCGCTTGGTTAGTTTTATAGGTTGTTTTTCTTATTTTATTATTTTTCGAGTTTCTTTTTATCTTTATACTTAGTTAGGTTAAATGGGTTCAATTAATTTGAGGGTTGGTCTAACTATTGGGTTTTTATGTTTAAAATTCTGATTTTATAAGTGAAGGCATTGAGGCCCAAAATTCAAGCCAAGTCGCGCCAAGATGTGCCGAAAATCCGCGCCAGAAAATAGCTCTGAAATGTCAAAACATTATGGAATGGTCGCCAAGACATGCCGAGTCGTGCCAGGAATCGCCAAGAGAACCTTGGCGCAAGTTGATGCAAGCCAAGGCAAGCCGCCTAGCATCCTGCGCGCATCTGCTGAGCACCATCGGCGCCCGTGCGCATCTCGCCGGCACCCGCGCGCGCCAGCCTGCACCAGTCAGCGCCCGCGGCTACCCGTGTCGAGAGATCCCTGCCAACCGCACCCAGTGCCCACGCGCATCCCTGCCAAAGCCTGCACGTGCCAATGTCGGCCAACACGTGCATTCCTGCCGAGTCATGCTGGCCAGCACGCATTCCTGCTTAGTCATGTTGGCCACGCCCACCCAGCTCAGCCTAGAACTGTCAAGCCATGCGCGCCCATGCACGCCAACATCGAACCATCTCACCCAAGCCTGAGCCACCTCGAGCCAAACCGTACCAAATCAAGCCAAGGGGATCTAGAAAGGTCAACACGTCAAAATCCAAGCTTAAAGGCTAATTTGACTCATTTACCCTTAATTTAACCTAGTATAAATAGATGGATTTCTCATTAAGAAAAAAAAGCCCCCATTCTCCCAACGCTTGCATGGGTTTGGGATTTATTTTCTCCTCTAGTTCTTAGATTTAGTTTCAAGCTTTTTCCTTGGGTTTGTAGGCTCAAGAAGAATTTAAGTCATCACTTGGATTTTTATTTTGGATTGCATTTTCATTCAAGTTTGTTATTCCTTTGTTTAATTCAAGTAAGTTTTCCTTTATTTTCTTCCTTGTTCTTCATTTTCAAGCTTGTTCTTCAATTTATGCATTTTGCCTTAGCTCTTACATTTATTGTTAGGTTTTGTGATTTGGTTATGGAATCTAGGTGAGTGACACACCAAGATCATAGATCGGGTCCTTGATCGTTTTTATTTTGAGTATTTCATATGCTTTATTTTGGTTTTTATTTTCATGTATAGTTTTATGTTAAATCCTAGATCGACTCTTCGTTCTAATTATTTCTCATAAAGTTTTTAACTTTCACGTCAACTTTTATTGCTCTTTCCATTGATGCTTTTGATTTTTGTTATTTTGCATTATTAAATTTTCATGTTCATGCAAGCATAGTTATACCTTAGGTTGTTCTAGTTGTACATTGTTGTTTCCTTTCTTTTTATTGCTTATTTTCATTATTGCTTGCAATTTCAATATAGCATACGCACGAGGCATACGAAATACTTGCATTTACTTCATAGATAGTCGTAGTTTCATCTAGTTTCCATTTATTTCTGTTTTCCTTTAATTTCACAAAGCTAAAAACCCATTTATCATTATAATTAATTGAATTTCGATAATACCAAGCCATGAACCCCTTATATTTTCATCACCACTAAAACCTACTCTTCACATATCGGGTCAGTATTGCCTGGGGTATCTACCCCTTGATCAATCGGGCCAATTTCGGGACTTTTGCCCTTAACTGACCTATCGGGTCAGGTTTGCCTGGGGTATCCACCCCTTAGTCAATCGCACCATTTTTGGGACTTTGTCCCTTGACTTGCGTATCGGGTCAAGTTTGCCTACAATATAAATTAAATTAACCACCACTTTTTTATAAATAATTCTTTTATATTGACTTCACACGTAATAAATCCGTAAATTCGCTATATTCCATGCTCGAGGTAGCTTAACTCCATCCATATGTTCTATTTCATATGCTCCTCCAGCAAAAATCTTTGTGACCTCGTACGGTCCTTGCCACATAGCATCCAATTTTCCTCGGGTCTTGCCCAGATCAGCTCTCCGAAGTACCAGGTCTCCCACCTGGAGATGCCGCTTAAACACAATTTTGTTATAGGCCGCTCTAATTCACCCCCTCATATGTTCCATTTTTAGGAGAGCTAGCTCCCGTTTATCCTCCACCAAATCTAACGCGTCTTGCCATAGCAACTCATTGTGTTTTTCATCAGAGTTTTGTATTTTGTGGGTTTCTATTCCGATCTCCGCAGGAATTATTCATATACCAAACTGAACGATGTTTCTTCCGTGACCTCTTTGAAATTTGTTTGGTATGCCCATAGGATCGAGCTGAGCTCTTCCACCCATTTGCCTCCTGATATTTCCAACCTTGCCTTAATCCCTTACACCAATACACGATTGGTCACTTCAACTTTGTCGTTCGCTTGGGGGTGATATATAGATGTGAAGTGTTGTGCCATCTTCATCTTTGTGCTCCAGGTTTTTTTTGGGCTCCCATGAATTGCGTGCCATTATCCGATATGAGTATTCTCGAGACTCCAAATAGGCATACCACATTTTTCCATAGAAATTACATAATTGATTCCTCCGTGATTTTAGATATTGCTTCAGCCTCTACCCACTTGCTGAAATAATCTATGGCTACTATAAGGAACTTCTTTTGGCTTAAGGCCGTAGGGAAAGGCCCGACCAGATCTATTCCCCATTTCTCGAACGAATATGGAGAGCTCATTCATGAGCTCTTCTGCTGGTCGGTGTACAAGTGGGGAGTGTTTTTGGCATCGATCACAGGTCCTAACAAAGGCTTCTGCGTCTTGCCTCAGTTGTGGCCAGAAGTACTCTTCTCTCATCACCTTGCTCGACAAGGCTCTAGTGCCCATGTTATTACCACAATATCCTTCGTGGATTTCCTTTAGAACGTAGAACCCCTCTATTAGAGTTAGACATCGTATGAGGGGTTTCCCAAAACCCCTCCTGAACAATTCTCCCTTGATCAAGTAAGATCGGGACGACCAGACCCGTATCTTTGCCACCTATCTCTTGTCCATGTCCAATTCCCCTCTTTCCAAGTATGCTTTGATGGGCGCACGCCAATCCCCTTCTTCCTCTAACTCATTTACTTCATCCTCTCCGAATTCCTGTTGCGCCATTAGCAAGGTGATTACTCTTTCCTGACAATCTGTTGCTGAGCTGGCCACCTTAACCAAATAATTTGCTCGACTATTTTCTTCCCTAAGGATCTAGAGCACATTTAAGGAGTCAATTTCTTTAGTCATCTTATGGAACTGAGCTTCATACTTTCGCATACGATCCTCTCGCGTGTCAAGTTTACCTTATATTTGCTTGTACACTAACCGGTAGTCTACTTGCATGATTATTCGCTCAGCCCCGAGCTCGATTGCCATTCAAATTCCAATTAATAGAGCCTTATATTCCGCTTCATTGTTAGACAGATGACAATTCATCTGTACCGCATACTCTGTAGTAACCCCCTTTAGGTCTATCAACACTATACCTGCTCCGCATCCCAGGATTCCAACTAAACCGTCAGTGTATATAGTCCATTCCCCTTTTTCCTCAGGTGAGCTAATCATTTCTTGCATAAAATCTGCTAGCGCCTGGGCCTTAATCATTGTTCATCCTTCTGTTTTGCATGTAATTGTTGTGTTTTTCCTAGTATTTTTAGTTAGACTTTTATGTTGATTTTAGTAGTTTTTAATAGAATTTTATTAAGTTTTTATATGATTTTTTCTTGTTTTGTTGTTTTTCACTTGACTTGTTAATTTTATATTTGAATGGGTTAATTGGTTCAACTACCTTGAGGTTTGGTGTAATTCTTGGGTTTTAATAATTAAAATTCTCTTTTAATAGGTGGCTTAATGATTTTAAAATCAAGCTAAGCAAGGAGACCAAGATTCAAGCCCAACCTTGCCTATATGCATGCCCAAGTTGGTGCCAAGAGCAAGCTTAAAAGGGGGCAAACATCCTGGAATGGTGGCCTAGCCTCGCTTGGGCTTGCCCATTTTCACGCCTAAGGATCAGCACCCCTAGGCAGCATTTCGGTGCCCAAAATCTCGCCCAAAACGCAGCCCAGCTTTGCCTACTGCAGCGCCCAGCTCCTTCCCTAGCCAGCGCCCAGGCTTGCCTACTTCAGTAACTGAATTCTCACCCATTTTGCTGCCTACATTCACGCCCAGCTCCTCCCCTAGCCAGCACCTACGTTCTTGCCTAAAACGCTGCCCACTCTTGCGCCCAGGCTTGCCCATAATGGCGCCCCACTCCAAGCCTACACTACATGCCAGCCTACTTCAACGTCTAATGCAAGCCAAGGACACCAAGGACGCCCAGAACCCATCAAGGACGCCCAAGACCCATCACCCACACCCAGACTGAGCCACCTTGAGCCAAGACCGAGTCACCTTGAGCCATCTTGGTCAACACGGGTCAATTTTGGTCAAATTCGTGAAATTAAGCCTAAAAAGCCCAAATTAACCCATTTAAACCCAATAAAAATTAGTATAAATAGCTCACAACTCTCATTTCATAAAAAAAAAAAAAAAAAACACCTCCTCCCAACCCATGCTTGGGTTTGGGATAATTTTCTCTCTCTAGTTCTTAAATTTTAATTTCAAGCAATTTCTTGGGTTTGTAAGCCTAAGAAGAATTCAAGTACTCCCTTGGATTTTAATTCCTTGCAATTTCAATCAAGCTTTTGGATTCTCCATTTAATTTTAGTAAGATTTCTTTTAATTTCATGCTTTGTTCTTCATTTCCATGCTTATTCTTCATGTTATGCCTTTTGCTTTAGCACCTTGATTTCTTGTTAGATCTTAAGAATTGGATATGGAATCTAGATGAGTGATACATCTAGATCATGGATCGAGTCTTAGATCGTCTTGATTTCGAGTTTTTCCTATGCTTTATTTGCAATTTAATTTTCATGCATAGTTTTAGCTTAAATCCTAGATCTATTGCTTGATGCTTGTTATTTCACGTAAAGTTTTAAACTTTCTCGTTAATTTTCATTGCTCTTGCTAGTTGTGCTTTCAATTTTTACTAATTTGCATTATTTAGGATTTTATGCATAGTTGTACCTTGTGCATGCATGCTTGTACTTGGTGAAACATTGCATTTTCTTGCTTATTTTCATTATTGCTTTGCATTTACATATTGAGGCATACGACGAGGCATCCGACCAATAAGTTATTTCAATTCCTAGTGTAGTTTAGTTAATTTAATTGCTTTATTTTCATTTTTCCTTTAATTTTCCAAGCTTGAAACACCTTGAAACCTTCAATTGAATCGATTTCCGATAATACAAAGCCAAGAACCCGTTGACTCATTTCAACACCACGAAAAACACTTCTTAAACCTTCGAAGTCTATATCGAATTCACTGAGCTCGATGATCCATTTTACTAGCCGTCCCGAGACCTCCGATTTGCTCACTATTATCTTCATGGGTAAGTTAGTTCTGACTATTATTTTGTGCGAAAGAATATAAGGTCGGAGCTTCCGGGCCGTGCCAATCAGTGTTAGCATAGCTTTTTCCACCTCAACATACCGGATCTTAGCATCGTGCATCACTTTGCTCCAATACTGGCTTCTGTAATATGCCTTCTTCCTTGAGCAAGACTGTGCTTAGCGCTTGCCTATCGATGGACATGTACAGGACCAACGCCTCACCTACTACTGGTTTTTTGAGTAGATACATATTGGCTAAGTCTTCCTTCAATTTTTGGAAGGCTATCTGGCATTCCTCGTCCCACTGAAACCAAGTCTTCTTCCGCAAGGCTTGAAAAAATGGCAAGCTCTTCTCTGCCAATCGAGAGACAAATCTGCTCAGGGCGGCTACTCAACCCGCCAAACATTGCATCTCTTTAACATTCCTTGGGGGCTGCATATCTGCTATGGCCTTGATCTTTTCCGGGTTGACCTCTATCCCTTTCTCTGTGATTATGTATCCTAAGAATTTTCCTGCCCGTACTCCAAATGAGCACTTCTTAGGATTGAGTTTCATCAGGTATTTTCTAAAAGTGTTGAAAGTTTCCATCAGATCATCCACATGCGAGGCATCTCTGACACTTTGAACCAGCATGGCATCCACATAAACTTCCATGTTTCTACCAAGCTGAGCCTCAAACATTTTGTCTACCAATCACTGGTATGTAGCTCCCACGTTCTTGAGCTTGAAGGGCATGACCACATAGCAGTATATTCCCTTTGGGGTTATGAGCTAACCCTTTTCCAATCCTCCTTATCCAGCCTGATCTGATTGATTCCTGGGAGGCATCCATCATACTAATTAATTCACAACCCGAGGTGAAATCCACGAGCTGATCTATTCTTGGCAAGGGATAATGATCTTTAGGACAGGCGCGATTGAGATCCCTAAAATCAATGCGCATTCGCGAATATTCCTCTATTTTTGGCACTAGCACAACGTTGGAGAGCCACTTCGGGAACTGTATCTCCTGTATGTGCTTTGCTTGAAATAGCTTCTCCACTTCAACTTGAATTATTGCTTCCTTTTCTGGGCAAATTTTGCTTCCTTTGTTTTATTAGTTTTGCTGTGGGGTTGATATTGAGGTGGTGCTCAGCTATCTTTGGGTCAATGCCTACAAAATCTTGAGGTGACCAAGTGAAGACATCAGCGTTGCTTCTCAGGAAGGCCACTAGCTCCACCAAAACTTCCGAACTCAGTGTCGTTCCCACTCGCAAAACCCTACTGTTATCTCCCGAAATCACTTCCACTTTCATCAAATTCTTCTTAGTCCTAGATGGTTCCTGTATCACGTCTTCTGTTCTAAACCTTTTAGGCTTTCTCTCCTCTTTGGTTCTCCTGATGGTTTCCACTTAAGATCGTTGTGATGCATACTGGTCTCCCCTAACTTCTCTGACCCCTTTCCGAGCTGGAAATTTCATCTTCATATGGTACACGGAGACCACTGCTTGGAATTGACTCAAAGATGGTCGTCCCATCATGGCATTATAATAGGATGGCACGTCTACCACAAGAAAATGTACCGATTTAGTTTTTCTGAATTGGTCTTCCCCCAATGATGCTACCGCCCCAACGGTCACAGAGCTCCTTCAGCGAATCCCACAAATGAGGTTTTCACCTCTTCCAACTCTTGGTCCAGATTTAATCTTTTATAATAGTCATAAAATAAAATGTCCGCATAATTTCCCAGATCGAGAAAGATCCTTCGTACATTATAATTAACAATTGTAGCTGTTATTACCAGAGCATCTATATGAGGCACCAGAATGTCATCCTCATCTTCTGATCCAAAGTAGATGTTTGGGCTCGGGATTAACTCCCCGACCTCTTGTGTTCTCCTTGAGAGATCTTTTTCCACACGTACATAACTGTTCTATGCACGCTTCAATTGCGTGTCCAAGGCCCCTCCCGTAATCATCTGAATTTCTCCCCAAATCACTTGAGATTGGCTCTCCCTTTTACCTTCACTGCGAGTACCTTCTTGTTCACGTCTACCCACCTGATATCGCTCCCTCCTATAAGGGTTAGATTATATTCCCTCCTTCTTTGCATGTACAAACTCCTTTAGGTGTCCTGCTTGCACCATATTCTCTATTTCATTTTTTAGGTGTGTACATTAATCGGTATCATGACCGTACTCATTATGGTATCTAAAAAATCGATCAAACTTCTCTTTTTTTGATTTCTAGGTGTACGTTCTCGTCCACTTGAGGTCGGGATACAGCTCGATAGCTTGAAGGATCTTACCTTGTGGTGCAGTTAAAGGAGTATATCGGTCAAATATAGGGCAACCCCCCCACCCCCACCCCTAGGTCAGTTCTGGATTTCTTGACATGGGTCCTTTCATCCTTATCAGCTCGTTCTCGCCGCCTATTCCCATCATCTTTTAGCCTCAGGGCCTCCTCCAATGTATATATTTCTCTGCTCTTTCCAAGAACTCACCAAACATGTGTGCCGGCTTTGCTACCAATGACTGAAAGAACTCTCCCCTTCTTATCCCTAGATCCAGGGCGTTAATCAGGATCTCATTGGATGTTGATTGTACCTCTAGCTTGGCATCAATAAAATGTTTTATTTATCCTCGTAAACCCTTTAATTCATTTTGCTTGAGGCTAAACAATTCTAACAGCATCTTCTGGTATTTTTTGCAACTAGTGAACTAATGGAAAAATGCCGAGATGAATTCATCAAAATTGCTTGTAGATCCGGGTTGTAACTGGAAAAACTAGAGCGGATCTGACTTAGTAAAAGTCATAGGGAAGACTCGACACATTACGGCGTCTGAAAATTTATGTAGGGTGGCCGCGTTCTCAAAACGGCACATGTGATCCCACGGATCTTTCGTTTTATTGTTTTCAAATCTTAGATATCGGTAAGAGGCTGGGAGGCCGTCCATCATGACATTCTCCGTTAACGGGGTGCTTCGCCGCATCAGTCCTGCCAAATTACCCGCCATCTATTGTTTGACTTCCCTGGCCTCCTTTTGTAAGTTCTTCATTTGCTCCTTCACGGACTGGGGCTCTGGTCGCGCGTTGAGGGGTTCTAGCCGATTCTGCTTCTGGTGGCTGGCCTGCTTTAGGATGAACTGGCGAGAATTCTGCGAACTTTTTCTCCACAGCTTCTGCCACCACTTTTCCGATGAGGTCAGATATCTACTGCAAAAAGGAATCATGCACGGGCCTATCGTCTCTGTGTGGAGACGTTCCCTGAGGGGTTGCGATGTGCCCTGTTTGCTTGTGGCTGGTGGCTCTGCTGCTTCTGGAGCCGCCGTTGGTGTGGCAGAGCTTGGCGTGCTACCTAACTCCGCCACCAGATTCCTCCTAAGTCCATCCATTTCCATCAATTTTGACTCACGTCTTAACTCGGTCACGCCTATTCCCTTAGAAGGTGCTAATCGTTTCGCCTGAAAAATGTCAGTTTGAAGATCACCTTGTTCTTTATTGCTGATGGACTGACCTGCTCACAAAAACACGTTAGAAAGGACCACCGGAGGGGTTCCGACAGAATCCTCTCTGAAGCTTAAGTTAGTTAATGTGAAAGTGAAAATGAATGTGAAAGTGAAAATGAATGTGAAAGATGACCGTACCTCTCTATCTCTTGGCTGGGATATTTATAACCCAAGTTAGTTAGGGGCCTTTGCAAGATCCCGGAAACAGGACTGTGAATCTCGGACCGTTATTCAGACAACCTGAACAGATTAACCTCTATCTGGTCGACCTGAACTGGTCATAATTTCCTCCTGGCTCTTCATCCAATCAGGTGAGCTTCTACCCTGAGCTTAAGCTCAAATCGGGGCGAACTTTCTTGAATAATTTACACCGCTTTCCAGGAAGCTTTTCCCAGATAAAGTCTTGCCCTCTCATGGCCCAAGGCGACCTATCTTCTGGGTTTTATGAAATGGGCTCGATCTGTACCTTCCTGATCCCATTGATCGCCTGAGCTCGCCTTACCTTAACTTTCCTCTCATTGGTACTTTGACGGGCTTAGCTCGTGTTTCCTGAGCTACTGTAGAAAGACTTGGAACCTCTTCAAGTCAGCCAAGATTAGGTCGTACCAGCTCCTATTATCACTAGTGAGTCCTCTGGTGAGGCAGTCTTAGTATTTTTTGTGGCATTCCCATCCGGTCTTCTAAGCTTGATGAAATTAAAAGTTTCATTAAAGCCTTTCTTCGTTGGTTCTTGTGCCGCGCTAATAAAGTGTAACACCAAAATGTCTCATCTGGCCAAATGCGGATTATTGGACCAAGTCTCGTAAACGCTTCCCCAGCCTATTTTGGTAGTTTGTAGATCTCTGCAAAACTTGGTGCAATAGTATAGATTGAAGTCAGAGCCCCAAAATTATACCATTCTTATGACTTCCCACTCTCATCCAAATTCTTAGATATTTTTCAAAGATATCAACTATTATTTTGTCGGAGTTAACACCCCTCCTAGTAACTAACTTCTCACATTGCCTTTTATAAATCGGCATAGGAGAGATTTTAATCTCGTTAGTTTGAATCTTAGAAGTGTTAGATGTGGCCTTAAGATCCAACTCTCTCTCTTTAACCCAGAGGTGGTGGGTTGACTAGAAGCCTCCGGTTGTGACACCAGGATTTCAACATTCGTTACAGCTTGTACATCCTCATGGAATGCATCATCTGCAACACCTGTGATTATGGTACTCGAGTCCAAAATCTCTGAGTTAGAGACCTATTTTCAAATTACTCATTTTTTCACCGTAGGAGATGAGGCCTAGATAAGAGACCTTCAAAAAGTTGAGAACACTTGACACTAAAACAACTGGCATGCTCGTATGTGATCAGAAATAGATTCCCGATCAGCCTGTTGAAGTCGTCCTGCGACCTCCACATTGAGACATAGCGTCCCAAAATCTCGTTAAAGGATCTCCATGCTTTCCCAGAGATGCATTAACCTTTTGAGGGTATCGACATTATAGTGTCCTGAAAGAGTAGTTTTAGTGGTTTTGAGAATAAAGGTTCATTTGGCTCGGTATTATCAAGAATCGATTCGATTGAAGAATCAAAGTGTTTGTAGCTTGAAGAAATAAAAAGAAAATGAAAATAAAGCAATTAAAATAACTAGTAAATGAAATGAAATGGAAATAAAGCAATTAACACTAGGAAATGAAATTGCAAGTTGGTCGTATGCCTCGAATATGAAAATGCAAGCAACAATGAAAATTAAGCAAAAATAGGCAATGTTTCACCAAGTACAAGCATAAAAGCTCAAGGTACAACCATGCTTGCATGAACATAAAATAATAAATAATGCAAATTGACAAAAATCAAAAACCTGAATAGAAAAAGCAATGAAAATTGACGTCAAAGTTTGAAACTTTACGGAAAATAACAGCAACGTAGTGTAGATCTAAGATTCAACCTAAACTATGCATGAAAATAAAAACCAAAATAAAGCATATGAAAGACTTGAAATAAAAACAATCTGAGACTCGAACTATGATCTCGTTGTGTCACTCACCTAGAATCCATGGCTAATTCACAAGATCAAACAACAATTCTACTAGCTAAGGCAAAAAGCATAAAATGAAGAACAAGCATGAAACATATGAAAATACTCAAAATAAAGATGATCAAGTACTCAATCTATGATCTAAATGTGTCACTCATCTAGATTCCATAGACGATTCACAAGATCTAACAAGAAATCAAAGAGCTAAGGTAAAAAAAAAGCATAAATTGAAGAACAAGCATGGAGATTAAAGAACAAGCATGAAGTTGAAAGAAAGCTTACTTGAATTAAAGGAAAATAGTAACAAGCTTGAATTAAATTGCATCAACATAAAATCCAAGGGAGTACTTTAATTCTTCTTGAACTTACAAACCCAAGGAATTGCATGAAAATCAAATCTAAAATCTAGAGTGAGAAATTTTAATCCCAAACCCAAGCTTGGGTTGGGAGGAGGTGTGATATTTTACAAAAATGAGAGAAGTCATCTATTTATACTAGGTTTAAATGGGTCAATTTTGGCTTTAAAGGCTTAATTTCCAGGGTTAGACCAAGTTTGACCCGAAGGCACCTTCCTAGCCACTTAGTTAGGTGTTTGGCACATTTTGGCTCAAGGTGGCTCCATATGGCCCGGCATTGGCCGAGCCTGGGCAGTGCTGGCCGGGTGCTGTCGGATAGGTCTGGGAGGAAAAACGCGCGTGGGCGCTGGGCGTTGTCGGCAGGGACTCGGCCGGGTGGGAGGAAGACGTGCATGAGGCTCGACAGGATTTGGCTGCGCGCGGACTCCCTTTGTAGGCGTCGGCAGGTGCCGAGCACTGGTGTGCGCTGGCTACGCACGGTCTCGGCAGGATGCGGCAGGTGCACAGGCAGGACTCGGCAGCTGCGCGTGGGCACTCCTTGGCTCGGGCCAACTTGCGCCAAGGTTCGTTTGGCGAGTCCTGGCATGTCCAGGCATGTCTTGGCGACCATTCCAGAATGTTTTGGCATTTTAGAGCTAGTTTTTTGCTCATTCTGGCATGTCTTGGCACGACTTGGCTTGTATTTTTGCCCTCAATGCCTCCACCTTTAAAAATAGGAATTTTAAACATAAAAACCCAAGAATTATGCCTAACCTCAAACTAATTGAACCCATATAACCATATTAAATATAAAATCAAAAAGAACCAAACAACAAAACAAGAAAAAAAAACCTAGAAAACTAACTAATCAACTCGAAAACAAATAACAACAATATAAAACCCTAATTAAAAACACGAGAAAAACACCACAATTACATGCAAAACACCCACCCCACACTTATCCGTTTGTTCGTCCTTGAACAACGAAAAGAATTGAGAATGTACATGTAATGAATATTATGTAAAAAGAAAAATTCTCGTGCTTATCCTATTTAATATGATGAAAGTATCAACATTAACTCGTTAGCGTCAAGCGTTTCTCGTATTACTCATTCTCAAATGAAAACCAAAATGATGACTTCCTCTCAAATGGAATTTTGAGGGTGTTCGCTCAATTCGCTCAAGTGTTTGTTATATGGGACGTGTATATGCTCAAATCGAATAATGCATGCACTCGACAAGATTTCGTAAATCGAAAACTCAATTATCCTATAAAAGATGCTTTCCCATATATTTTTAGTGCTTTTATATCTAGTACCCATTGTACATGACCAAACAATTATCGAAAGAGGTCTTTATATTAGGTTGTGATGTTGGCTCTTTGGTAAGGTATGGGATATTTGGATATAGTAGATAACACACGATCAAACGTGATCAATAACACACAAAACCTTAACTTCTAAAACCCGAAGCTTATGATTGATTCACCCTTCCCAAATTACCAAACTTTCATTCGAAACCCTTTCGTTCGTACACACTCTTTCCCGACTTTTATTTCACAACACTTAGAAGCTTTTTGAAATTGCTTCTTTTTACTAAACTTAGCCTTTTTGAACATTAGGCTTTTCGCTTAAACGCACGCTTTATCACTTTTCATGATTTGTGTTGGAGTATTCTTCTTCTTCTTTTCTTTTTTATTTTTTGTGTATAAGGAACTCAAGACCCTAAACCCACAAGTGATTTCCCTCACATTTATAGTCAACTAACAATATACACTCTCACCTCAAAATTTATGAAGATATAAGAGCTAAAATTGAGCTCGGCTAACAAGAAACGGGGCATAGGCTCAAGGGGGCTCATTTGAGATTTTTAAGTAGCTTATATATTTGGATATGGCCGGAATAAGGGTGATATATGTGCCTCGAGCTCATTTCCAAATTCAATTATGTACGATCAAAATCAAGCCTCGTCAATGCAATTTCCATAAAATTGCCAGCAAAATCGATAATCACACAAGGCTACTCACTAGTTTGCACCGGGTTTTGGAAAACAAAATCAAAAGAGCTTTTAGAGCTTTGCAATCTTTTCACGAGTACAATATTGATTACATATATATAGCCGGGTTTTGGATGAAGCACAATTTTACTCTTCACACAAGAGGGCATAAACATGCAAAAACCCGACAAGTAAACTGTTCAAACCTCCAAGAAAGTGGTGATTGTTCAACAATGTAATAAAGACACAAAAACGACTCAACCATATAATAGCGCAAGTAGTAAGCGTCACTTCGCCAAGAATGCATCACTTCGCCAAGGCTCAAGTTAAGAAAGACAGATCATGCTTTATAAAACCCGGACCCTAACCACCTACCCACCCCACACTTAAACCATGAAATTCCCTCATTGAATTTTAATAAAAATCAAGTAAAAAGGGGGGTGAAATAGAAACTTCCTTAACTGAGAGAGTTTGGGTGAGCTCGGTGGGATCCACTTAAGCATCTAAGCAATCCAAGCAAAAATCGAGCATGGCTAGTATCTCCCAGCTTCATGAACGCTACCCACTTATCCAATCGCCCAAAGTTGAAGTTAGAAAACAAAATCCTATAAAAGGAAACCAAACAAAATCAAAAACATAAGAAAATATGTACATAAATTGAAACCAAGCGAAACTAAAGACCAAAAAGAACCAAAAGACAACTCCAAAATTGTTTTTTAGTTTTTTCAAATTTTCAAATGTTTTTGGATTTTCATTTTAAGAAGAAAGAAAGAAAGGAAGAAAGAAAGAAAATAAAAGAAATAAACGAGAAGAACTTGGGTTGCCTCCTAAGAAGCACTTGTTTAATGTCACTAGCTTGACAAACTCCCTTTTTGATAGGTGGAAAGATAACGGGAGGGTCCACCAAAATAATCTCCTCCTTGTCGGGAGGATCCAGTCTTTCGAACGTTCCTGGCGTATTGCATAGCTCAAATAGGATCCTCCAAAAAGCAAACGTTCCAAGTGGGCAAATGAAAATCATCTTGGCTAGGTCTTCGGGTGGAATGGTGGTTTTGAAGTGCCCCGATGACTCGTCGAGAAAACAAAAGGAATATTGGCCGGCTAGCTTGTTAAACCTTTGATCGATAAACGGTGAAGGGAAATGATCTCTCTTGGTAGTCGCATTTAACTTCTTAGAATAGATCAACATCCTCCAACCCATTGTATCTCTTGTAGCCATAAACTCTCCTTTTCATCCTCAAAGATGAACATGCCGCTCGTCTTGGGCACCAAGTCAATGGGATTCACCCACTCGCTCTTAAAGATCACAAACATCAATCCTTCCCACAACAACCTCCAAGTCCCGACTCTTAATATTTCCATACGGGAGCTAACTCCCTTAACAACTCCAGGTCTCCAACCAATAGCACCCTTAAAGATTTTGAGCACTTCAACCATCCTCTCCTCCTCCTCTCGATTCAGACAGGCAAATATGATAATCAGCTTACTCTCCTCTTCCAAATAGAAATGCTTGGAGGGATATGGGGGAGGCTTAAGCTCGGGCTTGTGCCTCCTCTCGTCTTCCCCCCTGGGATGATTCGAATATTTCCACACTACCCTCAAGGTACTCTTCAATCTCTCCAATCATATCATCAAAAATTTCCACCTCCCCCACCAACAACTTGTCGGTGCCCTCAACGACATAATCATAATCTCCTTCACTCACGTCGTTGGCACCTTGAAACACAATGGGCTCGTCGGTATGAATAAGGGGCTTATCATCCTCACAACGATCCTCGTTATAGACTTCCCGGACAATATCCTCCTCTATGCTCCTATCCTCCATGTAAACTCGTTTGACCAAATTTTTGATCATGTCCATATATATCTGATCGATAATAGAACTTTTTGAAAGAGTAAGCAAAGTGAGGTCCACGGGGGTGGAATCAAGAGGAGTAAGAACACTCAGTACTGAAAACACCTCCTCTTCTGACGGTGGGATGACCGTATTATCAACCACCCCACACTTATCGAGGATAGTATCGAGCGAGTCCGACACTATGGGAAAAGATTGCATAGTGAGCATGAGGGTCAGATCGGAGGGTGGGGTAGGATCATTCACCGGGATAAGTGGTCCCACGTGAGGATTAACAAGAGTCGGCGGTGAAGCAAAATATGGCATAGCACAATCGGGTCCCGCTTGATATCCATGACCTCCATACATTTCCTCCGAATGAGACCCCGACATGTTGAATGAGAGATGTGAAGGACAAGACGTGGAATCATGACCAAAATTTCAACATAATTCACACGGGGGACTAAACGTCCCCACAAATAGTCTATTCACATCCCTCATAGTGCGGATGGGGGGCCCACTTGCGAAAATGGAGCTCGGACCTCCAAATAACTCATAAGCATCGAGATCTTTAGCAGATAAATTGAAAGTTGGGGGACCACCATACGAGCCGGGAATCAAAATTTGACCATTCTCATTTCCAGTTGGATTCACAAAGCCACCATTATACACGTTCGTGCATTGATTGGGAGCATTAAAACCACCATATGGACCGGATGTCGAATTATGCATATTCGGGAAGTGATTCGGATCACCATATCCTTCATACGAAGTGGAATTCGAATTTTGGTTACTAACGATCCCATTTGGATGAACAAAGCCTCTGATCGAAGATTTCTCGACGCTCTAGAAATCGTCTCCGCAATAGTACGGAGTCGACTGTAGATGCGGTGAGTTGTCCCGAGTCGTGTCTCTCGAGGATGGATGTGATCGGCCGTCGGGTTTCTTTATCGTTCTTATTGTCGGTTTTGATTAAACTAATTTAACCTAAGAAAGCGATAGTCATTGTTCGGTTTTTATACTAAGATTTAAATTGAAACTTAAGATTTAAAAACATTAAAACATTTAAATGAAATTAAAGATTATATTAAAAACGATCAATTTAAACTAATTAACTTGTTAAAACTTAATAATTTTAAATTAGGAAAATGGAGGGAAAATTAAAGTCAACTCATTTGAATAAGTCAACAAAATTACTTAACATTAATTAAAGGTTTTAAATAGGAAGATTCAATAAACTTTTACAAACTTTGAAATTAACTACAACTTACTAACTTAAAAGCATAAGTTCATAAGCTAGAAAGCTATAAAATGAAATTGAGAATTTTGAAAGATCAAAACAACCACAAACCAAGAACCAAACTTCAATATAAGATCAAGAGAAAATAACATGGAAATTAAGCTATATTAAAGGAAAGAGATTACCAAATGTACTTGATTACACAAAAGCTTGAATGAGGAAAAGCTTGAAAGCTGATGGTTCTTCACAAATGGAACTTAAAATAAAGCTTGAAGATGAAACAACTAAGATCTTAACTTAACTAATCTATATCTAATTACTAGAATTTATAGGAATTAAAACTAATTAAAAATATGAAAAACTGGAGAAAAAGCTGGTTTGGGGAGCTTCCTTGGAGGAGAAAGCTATCAGGAGCAAGTTGGTCTTTGAAATGACGTCTGATTGCTTAAATCTTCAAAATTTCTGCTTTTCAGTCGATCGACTGAAAAAGCAGTCGATCGACTGGCAGTCGATCGTGTTGTCGGCAGTCGATCGACTGCTCCGTCAAAATTGGCCTGAAGCCCTGTAATTCAGTCGATCTTGGGGGCTCAGTCGATCGACGGCAGTCGATCGGCCAGGTAGGCAGTCGATCGACTGCCTTGTCAAAAACTTCAAAACTCGCTGGAATCCAGTCGATTTTAGCCGGGTCAGTCGATCGACTTAAAGTCAGTCGATCGACTGAACATTCAGTCCGGTCGACTGGATTCCAGCGCCCGGCTCGATTTCTCGTTCTTTTCGCGGTCCGCCGATTTGTCGAACCTCGTCCGCTGCGCTTCCTTGCTTGTGTCCGTCCATTCCCGAGGTCTAGTATCAACGATCCCAAACGAGGCGTGGGGGCCCCGCTTGGGACGTCCTACGGGCCAAGAAAAACGGAAACGTGAAAAACTACGAAAATTAATAACAAAACGTACAAAAACTAAGAAAATCTAGAAATACGAAAAACGGCCAACCCGACTCCTAAATCAACAAAAAGCAAGCGAAAAACACGCAACGTGAAACAAAAACGATAATGAAAATATGTACAAAAAGATGCAAATCAACCACCCCACACTTAGAACGGTTGCTTGTCCTCAAGCAAAACTAACGTATATTTACAAAACTACCCCGACCAACCCTAGGCTAATGCACAAAAATAGTTCGAGACGTCGTACGCTACGTTGTTTGTTAGCTTTGGTTAAAAGGACGACAATGTGATTTTCTAAGGTAATTTAGATCGACTCCCGAAACCTAAAAGGACTGAAACGATCCAACAAGTCGGTCTCCCCGTCCTTGCCCCGGCTAAGGTCTATCCACGCTCGAACCTTTAAACGACTCCCGACTAGCCAAGATCATCAACACCTCTCTTTACAAAAGTATACTAAAATCGAAACAAATGGAAAAACGTGCTATACAATAACTTCAAGGATTTATAACGTATCCTTGTTTATTCATCTCTTTTCGTATTTTTCTTTTCTTTTTTTTTCTTTTTCTTTTTCTTTTTTTTTATGTACCGTAGACGTGAGGTACTTGCACAATAATATGAAAATACGAGGCTATCAAAAGACTCCGGTCATTCATTGCTAGTAGCAACTTTCGAATTTTTCGATCGAGCACGTGGAGCAATTGATGACTCCAAATTACAACAAAAACCTATAGAGAGTGTTTAATGACGAGGGCTAGTCGAGGCACTAGTTCCAAACGAGCACAAGGATAGCACGAAGCTAAAACCGAACGAGAATTCCAACAAGTTAAACCACCTAAATCCACTAAATTCGATCGGCAATCTAAACATCTTAACAAATCATAAAAARCGCGTCACTTCGCCAAGGGTCCAAACAACAATAACACACATGTTTCTCAAACTAAAACAAGCAAGCACACGACGAAATGAAAAACCTAGGACGATTCTAACCACCCCACACTTAAAACCTAGCAATGTCCTCATTGCGCAATTAAGCTAACAAAAGCGATAAAAAGTTGTAGGGTAAAGAAAACGCCCCTATCTCCGGGCTCGTGTCATCGTGGTTGTGCAAAGGTCGTTGTCGGGAACCGAAGTAAGCAACAAGATATCTACACGGTTAGGCAAGGTGGAAAAACTTGCACAAAAACGAACTATGTACAAAAATAAAAATATTTTTGATTTTTGAATTTTTCAATTTGTTTGGATTTATTMAATATTTTATTTTATTTATATATATATTTTTTTATTTGTTTGATAATTAGGAAATATATTCAAAATAATAAAAAAGAAACTATATACAAAAACAAAAGCAATTAAAAGGATTTTTTTTTTTTTACAATAGACGAGGTAAGAAATAAACGAACATAATCGAAATACAAAATAAAATAAAACATAAAAACAATAGTCAAAGGATAACTAGGAGGTTTAACGACATCTCCTAGGTCGGGAATGGGGGTTTGTGGCCTCGTCTTCTTCTTCCTCCTCCTCGTTTTCGTTTCCACCATCGCCGCCGTCATCATCGTCGTCGTCGGAGTCTCGACGCATCCGTGTCTCGATCAAAAAGAGCGGCGCTGGAGGCTGTGGAAAGCTCGGTCGTGCCTTGCCTGCCCCTCGTCGAGACGGTCGAAACGAACATTCATTTGATCGAAACGGGAAAACACGGCATGTTGGAAATCGTTCCAACCCATCTCGGGCCCCGAGCCGGTGCTCGGACCTCCGTATTGCGGGACTGCCGCTTGGCTCGTGCCTTCTCCGAAAGGCGCGCCCAAACTGGCGTTCGGGACATCGCCGGCCTCGCCTCGTTCATTCTCCCGGTGGCGTTGGCGTCTCGCCGGGTTCGTTGGGGCTCGCGGCGTTTTGAACGTCAATTCTAAAAGATCGACCCTCGTCATGTTCGCCGTTTTGGCCTCAAACCCGAAGTAGCGGGAAAGGACGGTGATCATCGGCCCCATTCCGACTCGGGTGACGCTTCCCCCTCTCGTCCTCCGAATCCCTTCAATTTGTGCTCGGATCAACGGAAAAAACGGGACCGTATGTCTATTGCATAAACACCAAAGCATGTATACCTCGTGACGAGCGAGGTTGGTGCTTTCATGCTTGCCCATTAGGACGTGGGCGAAGAATTTGTAAGCCCCAAGTAATGCCAAGTCGACGATCGCCGACGCCGAGTACCGATCCCAGGTGCCTTGCCCGCCCGTGATCGTCCCCCAAAACGCAATCTCATTATAGCCACTCACCTGCGTGTATACGGACTGCTGGCAGTCAAGCCCGAGCACCATTTGTATCACCCCCTGATCGATACGGCGCGTAACTCCCCTGAAACGCACATCAAAACCCCTGTCACGCGTATCCTGGTACGAGGTGAAAAACTCGAGCACTAGCTCCTGATAAGCCAGTGCTCGAAGGGACGCGAACATCCGGCCATTCATCGCGTCGATGAAACTTAGTAGACGCGTGCCGAACCCGTCATAGTCCCCGTTCGCCACCCATTCGTCTAAACGTTCAATGTTAATGAAACAAGGGGTAGCGAAATGTCGCTGGGAAAGGTTTTGGAAAAGTTCCCCCTCGTCGGTAGAATAGATGGGGAAGGGGGCACCGTTATTTCCGGCGATATCGGGGTTTTGTTGAAAGCCGAAAACATTTTCGTCGTCGGAGTGGCCATCCATGGTATAAGGTGAAAACGGGAAGAATGTGGTCGAATTTGTAGTAGGGAGGGCTCGAAAACAAACGAACGAAGAACGACGGAGAAACGACGAAAATAAAAATTGAAAGTTCTTTGGGGCAATATGTCGAGAACTTTGTGGGCGAGATTTTTGAAGGAGAAAATCAAACTAGAAAGGCTCAAATTCCTACCCACAAACACAATCAACAACAAAAATCAAGTTTCCTGGTTCCCAAAGGATCGTTTAAGCGAAGTACCTCTATTAATTTGGTCGAAAGTGAAATGAAAATTGAACGAGGAATCGAGCCTATCCCAAGGAGAATTTTGAATTTGTAGAGGAAGGAACAAAATGAGAAATCCCGCGTAATCTTGCCTGTCGATCGACCTAAGTCGTTTTCCCTCTTTTATTTTTATTTTCGGATCTTTTCGCCTTTTTTTTTATTTTTTCTTCTCTTTTTCGGCTTCTCGGTCGATTTTCTGGTGAAGAAAAAGGGACGCCGATCGACTGCTATTTATAAGCCCGTTGGTCGGGTCAGTCGATCGACTGCTCTGGTCGGTCGATCGACTGCTGTCGATCGGGTGCCGACAGTCGATCGACTGCTCAGTCAAAAAGTACGAAAGTCCCTGTAATCCAGTCGATTCTGCCATTTCAGTCGATCGGTTGCCAGTCGATCGACTGGCTGTCGATCATCAAATGACCAGTCGATCGACTGCTCTCTCAAAAAGCTTAAAAAGTACTGGAATCCAGTCAATTTGATCACGTCGGTCGATTGTGCAGTCGATCGACAGGCATTCCAGTCGATCGACTAGATATGCAGTCGATCGACTGAATTTCAGCAGTCTACTCCAATCTTGATCCTGTTTTCTCCCAAAACTTCAAGATTTGGACCTACACAAGCCAAAAACTCCATTAACACTATTTAAGGGATGGAATATACACTAAATTAAAAGAAAAATAAGAAGAGAATTAGAAAGTCGTGGGTTGCCTCCCACGTAGCGCGTTTGGTTTACGTCGTTCGCTCGACGATCTTAATTCCATGATCAAGATCCCATCGGGGGTAGATCACTCAGGTCTTCCTCCTCCACGATCATAGGCTCGAGCGCCTTGGTTTGTAACATACTGTGTTGGTAAGGTTTTACTCGTGAACCATTAACTTGGAAATGCTCGTTCGTTTTGGGATCGATCAATGTCACGGCTCCGAACGGTGATATCTTCTCGATCGTGTATGGGCCGCTCCACTTCGACATGAGCTTCCCGGGGAACAACGTGAGTCGGGAGTTGTAAAGGAGCACTTGCATCCCTTCCTCCAACTCCTTGGGCGCTAGTTTCTTGTCATGGAGGAGCTTCATCCGATCCTTGTAAATACGAGCACTCTCAAATGCCTCGTTTCTTAGCTCGTCAAGCTCTTCAATTTGGAGCCTCCGCTCC